>VWZV01009537.1:60790-77809 GCA_013397155.1 Irena cyanogastra | reverse complement strand
CACTCTGTGCTGGGGTCTGGTCACTCTGTGCTGGGGTCTGGGCACTCTGTGCTGGAGTCTGGTCACTCCATGATGGGATCCGGTCACTGTGCTGGGGTCTGGTCACTCCATGCAGGGTCTGGTCACTCCGTGCTGGGGTCTGGTCACTCTGTGCCAGGGTCCAGCTGGTCCAGGGTCCAGCTGCTCCATGCCAGGGTCCGGCCGTTCTGTACTGGGGTCTGGCCATTCCATGCCAGGGTCCAGCCGCTCTGTACCGAGTTCTGGCCATCACCAGGATGTGCCTCCTCCCACGGGAATCCCCACGGAGGAATCAGCATCCTGGTTCTCACCAAAGCGTGCCAGGAGCTGCTCTGGTGGAACCCTGAGAGGCTGTTTCAGCAAAGCCTCGGTTAAAATGCGCTTGTCCGAACCAATAATCGTAAGATTTTATCTCGGGCTATTTTAAGGACGATGCTACGTCCCAGGAATACGGAATCAGGACGGGGAATGCAGCTCGGGTTTGTTTTTTGGGTCGCTACGCATTCCCGGGAATTCAGAGGCTCAGCTGGGAACACAGCTTGGATTTGGGGTTTGTGTCTCCGTGCCTGGATAAAAACCAGCTCTGGAACCTCTTGTTCTTTGGTTTTTGTCTCTCCCAGTGCCCCCAGAAAAACCAGTCAACATCACTTGCTGGTCCAAAAACATGAAGGACCTGACCTGCAAGTGGGCGCCGGGGACAGAAGGGGAGACCTTCCTGCACACCAACTACACCCTCAAGTACAAGCGCAGGTGGGTGCTCACCTTCAGCCCCGTTATTGCTAAAAACCTTGGAGTGGGATTGAATGGGAAACAGGGAACAGCAGCTCGACGCCTCCTGGCTGGCCCCTGCTCGGGGATGGTGCTGCTGTGGTGAGTTTCCTCACGGAGCTGGGGAGGGTCAGGAGAAGCTGCTGCGGCCCTGGTTGAGTTGGGAATCACTGAGTGAATCACGGTTCCCAATTCTGGCGGGGTGGAACGGCCAAAAATCGACCCACATGGAGCACCCCGGGGATGGGGGAGCGGTCGGGTACCTCATCCATCACCTGCCCGCAGGTGGTACGGCCAGGACAACACCTGCCAGGAGTACCACACGGCCGGAACCTACTCGTGCCACATCCCCAAGGACCTGGCCCTCTTCACGCCCTACGAGATCTGGGTGGAGGCGTCCAACCGCCTGGGGGTGGCCGTGTCCGACGTGGTCATGCTGGACATCCTCGACGTGGGTGAGCCACGCCACCGCCGCGGTGTCACCGCCGTGCCGGTGACCCTGCGGGAGAGGCCGCGCTGGGCTGGGGCGGGGGCAGCAGGAAATGGGCGATATGTGAGCAGAATTGCTCCTAATCGAATTAGGCTCTTTGCTCCGAGCCGCTTTTACATCCGCGCCTCTTTAACCCTCGCGGCCCCGCGGCG
The DNA here is from genome assembly GCA_013397155.1 of Irena cyanogastra. Lineage (NCBI taxonomy): Eukaryota > Metazoa > Chordata > Aves > Passeriformes > Irenidae > Irena > Irena cyanogastra. The sequence continues at coordinate 76,381 of VWZV01009537.1, read as the reverse complement.
CGGCCCCGCTGTCCCCGCCAGCCCTGCCCTGTCCCCGCAGTCACCACGGACCCGCCGTCGGACGTGCACGTCAGCAGGGTGGGCGACCTGGAGGACCAGCTGAGCGTGCGCTGGAGTTCCCCGCCGGCCCTCAAGGATTTCCTCTTCCAAGCCAAGTACCAGATCCAATACCGGGTGGAGGACAGCTCCGAGTGGAAGGTGGGTGGGCACCGCCGGTGCCGGGGGACGGCGCGGGGTGCCCGAGGGTCCGGTGCTCCCATCTCCTCCCTCTGCAGGTGGTGGATGATGTGGGCAACCAGACCTCCTGTCGCCTGGCCGGCCTGCGCCCCGGCACCGTCTACTTCGTCCAGGTGCGCTGTAATCCCTTCAGCATCTACGGCTCCAAGAAAGCCGGAATCTGGAGCGACTGGAGCAACCCCACGGCCGCCTCCACCCCACGCAGCGGTGAGTGCCGCCAGCAGCGCCCCGCGGTGCCGCCGGTGCCGGTGCCGGTGCCGCGCTCCCCTCCCCGCGCACCGGGGGATGGCGGGGGCCCTTCCCCGCTCCATGCCCGGCACCTGGATTTCTTGCAAAGGAGCCAATTTTGGCTTTCCCAGCCAGGAGCCAAAACCTGCTCGTGTTCCTCTGGGCCCTGGGGTTGAGACGCGTCCCNCGGGCTGGCCCAGCCCCGGGGGCTCTGCGGGACCGCGGCCCCGCGGCAGCGAGGGGACCCCCCAGCCTTGCCCGGCCGGGGGAGGCACGGGGGCTTCGCTCCGCCAGCCGGAGCAGCCTCTGGGATGAAAGGGGAGGCGGGGGCTTCCCGGGTGACCCCACCCTCGCCGCAGTTCCCCCCAGGAAGCGATTTTGGCCGTTTTCTCGCCGGGGTCCCACGTGNCCGCCGGTGCCGGTGCCGGTGCCGCGCTCCCCTCCCCGCGCACCGGGGGATGGCGGGGGCCCTTCCCCGCTCCATGCCCGGCACCTGGATTTCTTGCAAAGGAGCCAATTTTGGCTTTCCCAGCCAGGAGCCAAAACCTGCTCGTGTTCCTCTGGGCCCTGGGGTTGAGACGCGTCCCCCCATGTGCCACTGACCCCCTTGTCCCCGCAGAGCGAGTGGCGGGGGGCTGCGACCCCAAAGGGGGGGAGCAGAACACGACGCTGCGGCGGGAGCTGAAGCAGTTTTTCGGGTGGGTGAAGAAACACGCCTACGGCTGCTCCAACCTCGGCATCAAACTCTACGACCAGTGGCGCGTGTGGCTGCAGAAATCGCACAAAACACGCAACCAGGTAGGTAAGGAGCCTTTCGCACTTCTTCTCCCCGGCTGGGTGGGGACGGGGGGGGGACGCGGGGTCACCCCCCACCCCAGGGATGCTGGGGGGTGACGCCGACCCCGGGGCGACGCGGGGCTCTGCTCCTCTCCGCAGGGTTTGCCCAGTGCCTGCTCCAGTTTTGATTCAAACCAGCCTTATTTTGGTTCCATTTCAGTCAATTAGGAACAGATTTAAGCTTAATGCCAATAAACCTCTGAAACCCCACCGGGGTCTGCGTCAGCGGAGCGGCAGCGCTGCGCGGGGACGGGGATGCAGCGGGCAGCCAAGTGGGGCCCGTGGCCCTTGTCACCCCATCCCGGGGCTCCCAGGGGACCGAGCCGAGGTGGAGGGGGTGGCACTGGGGGCCACACGAACCCTTGAGATCACAGCACTCAGGCCAGCTCCGTGGGGACAGGTTTATTTGGGGTGACCATGCAAAAAGCGCCTGTGGAGCACCGGAGTGCAGCGGGGCTGGGGGCACAGCCGCTCTCCAAGATGTGATTTGGGGGGGCTGCTGCCCACGGGACTCCAGCTGGCAGCAGGGACAGTGCCCAGCTCGATCGGGGACAAGCATGGCAGCCCCTTGGCACTGCAGGGTGTGGTTTGCCTTTGGCACAGCCCCGGGGAGGGGAACCAGCCCCATGCTGGATCCCTCTGCCGAGGGATACTCAGGATTTAGGGGGAGCCCACTTGTCCCAGAGGGGGCTTCCCCACCCCTTCCAGCCCGTGCTCCAGAAAAGGGGCCCAGAGGCCAATGCCCACCTTGCCAAGGTGCACCGGGAGCGGGTGGGGGACGAGCGGGGCCCCAGTTCCACCAGCCCGGCCCCTCCAGCCGTTCCCACGGGGACACCCATCACTCAACTTCTTCCGAATCGTACTTAAGGTCCTGGAGAATTTCGCTGATTGCCTCAATGGTTTTAATTAGCCTACGAGAGCGGATGGAAACTATAAATAAAGCCCATATGGAGCGTATTATGTGGGCCGCCTCGCCTTCCCCGCGCTGTTTATGAAACACTCAGCCTGGGGAGGCCGAGGGGACGCGGCCACGCAGCGCCGCCAGACCCCGAAGGCACCATCTGGGCCCCCCTGGGCCGGAGGGAGGGCGGGGAAAGGCAGGGAAGGGGCTCCTGGCCCGGGCTCCGTGATCGCTGTGCGTCCCTTCCAGCTCGGGGCGCTCCAGGATCCTGCGGGCCGGGGAGGGGGAGCCATCCCAAACCAGGGGATGGCAGTGGGGGTCCTGGGCTAGGGGGACGCTGCCTTCCCAAAATGAGGGGGGACAGCACCGGGGCCACCACCTACTTGTGCTTGAGCTCCCGCACCTCCTGCTGATGGGCGCCCACCTCGGGCTGGTCCTGTGCCTGCTGCTGGGCCAGCTGCAGCTGCGCCGTCTGCGGGGGGACACCACGGGAGCTGAGACCCCCCAAACCAGCCCCAGCACTGTCCCAGGGACCCCCGCAGGCCAGCACTCACCAGCTGCAGCTTCTCCTGCTCCCGCTCCTGGAGCCGGGCCAGGTGCTGGGCCAGCTCGGGGCGGCCGAGCTCGTCCCGCAGGCGCCCGGCGATGCCCAGCACCTCCCGGGAGATGCCACTGAAGGCCACGGTGACCTCGTGCACCAGCTGCCTGTACCGCGGGAAGTCATAGTGGGGGGCACTGCTCAGGTACGCTCGGTGGCCCCTGCGGACAGGTCAGAAGCCACTGTCACCACACCTGGGGCGCCCATCCCGGAGCTGAGTCCCCTTTGCCACCCGCCACAGGTAGCACCAGGAGGGTTTTCCTGCCTGTTCCTGCCTGGATTTGGCAGCACGACCAGGGAGCCTCACCCTTCACACGGGACAGGGTTGGAAACTGCTTTTCTCAGGGAAAAAGTTGGGGGTTTGCGTTTTTTCATCCTTTACACTCTCAACCCAGCATCCCAGGAAGTCCATCATCTGCTGGATGCTAAAATAGGATTCAGGTGTCCAGCGCAGAGTCCCGCTGCCAGCTGGAGCTCATCAGCCATCCCCGTGGCCCCGTCCCAACAGGATGCAAAATAATCGGGATGGGGGATCCGGTTCCCTGCTGGGGGTGCCCCTCCCCGGGAGGTGCCGCGTGTCCCGCGTGTCCCCGCCCGCCCCGGTGGGTGCCGCACCGGGGGGCCCGTCCCCGCGGCGGTGCCGGTGCCGGTGCCGGTACTCACTCCTCGAAGAGCCGGTACGTCTCGACCCGCTCGCTCTGCAGCTCCCGCAGCCGCTGCAGCAGCTCCCGCACGGCCTCGCCCGTCTGCGGGACAGAAGGGGACGGATGGGGCGCTGGGGGACGCGGTGGCACCGGTGACCCGGTAACGGGCTCCGGGCAGAGCCGGTACCGCCCAGGGGGATCACCCCAGGGCTGGGCAACGCGTTCTCGCCCAGCACCGGTTCTGGGGGTCCCGGGTGGGTTCCGGCCGCGGTGCTTGAGCTGAGCCCAGCACCGGCACCGCCACCCGCCCACCCCGCACCGGGAGCCCCCGGCCTTGTGCACACAACACAGCCGGGCACCGGGACCCCTCATATCCCCCTGCCCACCCACCGGGCCCCCAGGCCACTCGTGCACGAACCGGACTGACACCGGGACCCCCCGGACACGTGCCCGCGATACCGATGGGCACCGAGACCCCCGGCCATGCTCACACAGCCCAGACGGGCACCGGGACCTCCCCGGCCCCGGGAAGTCCCCACTCCGCTGCAAACGCACCGGGAGCCCCCTGGCCACGTGTCCACGGACCGGCACCGGGATCTCCCCGGCTCACAACACAGACGGGTACCGGGACCCCCATCCACGACCCCCCCCGTGACCACGCGCGCACGGACCCGCTCGGTCCCGTCCCCCGGGGGCCGTTCCCATTCCCGTCCCGCTCCCGGTGCCGCTCACCATGGCCCGGCCCGGCCGCACGGCGCAGGCCCGGGGCCCGCGGGGCGGAGCGCGGTTCCGCCGCCACCTGCAGGCACCGACCGGCAGCGCCGCTGTCCCGCTGCCCTGTCCCGGGTCCCTGGCCTGGTCCCCGTGTCCCTGTGAGCGCACGGCCGGGGGTCCCGGTGGACGGGCAGGGGGATGCAGTGGGGTCTCCGGGCCGCTCCGTGAACAGGGGGTGCCGGTGCCGGTCCCATGCAGGCCTGGCCGGGGGGTCCCTGTGCCCCCCTGTGCTGTGTGCGCATGGCTGGGGGTCCCAGCGGGTGGGTAGGGATGTCCTGGTGTCCATCCAGACCCTGCAGTAGTGACCAGAGGGCTCCCAGTGCACCAGCAGGGTGTGTAGGGGGTCCTGGTGACAGTCACCCCCCGTGGCTGAGGGGTCCCAGTGCATGAACAGGGGGGTTTGTGTGTGCTCCTAGTGCTGGTCCAGTCCCTGGCCAGGTCCCAGTGTCCATCCGTGGTGTGCACATGGCTGGGGGTCCCTGTGGGTGGGCAGGGGGGTCCCAGTGCTGGCCCAGTCCGTGCCCACCTTGCTGCAGGCACTGCCCACCAGCACCACCCCCTCCATCCCTCCCTGCTCCCCCACCCTCCTGCGCCGCTCCAGCACAGCCCCCATTTACTAAAAACCACAATCTGGGTAAAAAAACCACCAGAAAACAGGGCTGAGGGTTGCAATACTTTATTGGCCAGTGCAGGCAGGGCTGGAGGCTCTACTTGACCTTCTTCTTGGGGCGCAGGTTGTTGGTGTGCCCGCACTTCTTCTTGCGGCAGTTGACGGCGCGGGGGTGCAGGCGGGCGTAGCACCTGGGGGGGACAGGTCAGCAGAGCCCCGTGTCCCTGGGGAGGGGCTCTGGGAGCGGGGAGGGCTGCAGGAAGGGGGCGACGGGACACGGGGAGGGGACACGGGGACGTACTTGCGGCAGATCATCTTGTCGCAGTTGTACTTCTGGGCCAGCTGGCGCAGGGAGGGTTCAATGATTCCCCCTCGCAGGCGCAGCACCAGGTGCAGGGTGGACTCTGCAAGGAGAGATCGGTGTCACACCGGAGGCAAGGAGCAGCTGGGCACTCCAAAAACGCCCCCTAAAAACCCCCGGGGTCCGGGGAGCACCTTTCTGGATGTTGTAGTCTGCGAGGGTGCGGCCATCCTCCAGCTGCTTCCCCGCGAAGATCAGGCGCTGCTGGTCGGGGGGGATCCCTGCGGGACACAATCACCGTGCTGGGGACACCGGAGGAGCCCCGCGGGGCCACCCCGCCACTCCCGGCCCCGCCAGTACCTTCCTTGTCCTGGATCTTGGCTTTCACGTTCTCGATGGTGTCATTGGGCTCCACCTCGAGGGTGATGGTTTTGCCCGTGAGCGTTTTCACGAAGATCTGCATCTTGGCACCTTCTCGCCTGCGGGAGCGGCGGCCGCGTCACCCCGGGCCGGCCCCGTTGTCGCCGTGTCCCGCCCCCGACAGGGCCCGGCCGCTCCCCGACGCCTCAAACCCCCTCAAAGCCCCGTTCCCGGAGCACCTCTCCCGGGATCCAGCCCCGCTCTCCTAGGATCCAGCCCCCATCCCGGGCTTCGGGGCCCTCCCGCGGGATCCAGTCCCGTCCCCGGGGACCCAGGGCCGCTCCCGGGGTTCCAGCCCCGCTCCGGGATCCAGCCCCCGCTCCCCGGGTCCGAAGCCTCCCTCCCGGATCCCAGTCCCCATCCCGGCATCCACCGGCCCCTCCCGGGATCCAGGGCCCCCACCCCGGGCCCCGGGCCCGCTCCGGTCCCGCACCGCGCGCACCCGCGGCCTCGCTGCTGAGGGAAAGAGGCGGGACCGGAACCGCGGCTGCGTCACTGCCGGCGGGGACACCGGCACCGCCCCGCAACAGCCCCGGTAGCGCCCCGCGACAGACCCGTCACTGCGGGCGGGGACACCGGCACCGCCCCAAGACCGCCCCGTCACTGCCGGCGGGGACACCGGCACCGCCCCGCGACCGTCTCGTCACTGCCGGGGTGACACCGGCACTGCCCCGTCACTGCCGGGGTGACACCGGCACTGCCCCGTCACTGCCGGGGTGACACCGGCTCCGCGAGACAGGGCACGGGAGGGTCTGCACGGACCTGGAACCAGACCAACCCTGACCGCAGGGCCCCGGGCCTGGCCTCCAAACCCGACACTGCCCTCAGGGCCCCGGGCCTGGCCCCCAAACCCGACACTGCCCACAGGGCCCCGGGCCTGGCCCCCAAACCTGACACTGCCCTCAGCCCTTGGCACCGGGCCTGGCCTCCAAACCCGACACTGCCCTCAGGGCCCCGGGCCTGGTCCCCAAACCCGACACTGCCCACAGGGCCCTGGGCCTGGTCCCCAAACCCGACACTGCCCTCAGGGCCCCGGGCCTGCCCCCAAACCCGACACTGCCGCAGCCCCTGGCACCGGCCCCACACTGACCCCATGGCCACCGGACAGGACCCACGACTGGCCCCAAAGTGCCAGGGCCAGGCCACAGTGACCCCATGGACCCCAGACCAGCCCCGGAACCATCCCCATGCTGACCCCGTGATGGGTCTCACAGCTCCAGTTCCAGGATTAGCTCCAAAACACAGTCCTCCAGCCCTCCACTCTCCTCTCATCCCCTCCCAGGCCATCAGGACCCCAAACCCAAGCAGTTCCTCCATCACACCACAATGCTGGTGGAAAAGAAAGATCTGGACAGCTCCTGTTCCTGGGAGGTTCCCTGTGGAGCAATCAACAGCAGCATGTGAGGGGCTGAGTGTGAGAACCAAAGGGAAACACGGCTCTGGCTCATCCCAGCAGTGGAGAACTCAGCCAGTACGACTCCATCAGCAGCAGGGACAGACCCCTGGCAGAGCTGCTGGGCACAAAGAGTCTGAGAGGCAACGTTTCTTATAAAATATAAACACCTGTGCCCCAAAAACGGCTTTTCTGTACCAAAGAAAATCTACATGGACGGTGAAGTTGAGCCACTCTCCTGAGCGCAGGAACGAGGGAGGACAAGAGGCATTTCCAACCCAGGATTTACTGATTCCCCCTGAAGTGGTTTTACACCTCAGCGGCAGCTCCGAGGCAGAAGGGCAGCACCTTCCTCCCTCAGCTTCTCCCAGCCTTCGCTTCCCTCTTTCCCGAGGAAAAAAAAACCAAAAAAACCCAAAAGAGCGACACACGAATATAAATACAGCCTAGAAAGTTCTCCAGGGGCAGGAGGTGGCTCCTAGTCCAGGCCGTCGGCCGTGTCCTCGTCTGTGAGACTCTGTCCGTTCACGGCCGGGCCGTCGTACTGGCCTTGGGATAAATCCTCGAAATCCTGGCTGGTGGTGGGGGAGATGACGTCGGGGCTGGTGTCGCAGGACTCCGTGCTCTGCTCCGAGGTAGCGATGGTGGTCGTGGTGCTCTTGGGGACGGGGTCGAAATCGTCGTCGTCCTCCAGGATGGGGGACTCGTGGATGTCTGTGAGGGGAGAGGGGGGTGTTAGGTTTGTGGTGGGGCAGCAGGAGAGCAATTCCCTGGTTCCGTTTGTAGGAGGGGTTGGAAAAATCCAACGAATCGGCAGCACGTGAATGAGTGGTTGTTTGGCATTTCTTGCAATTGGATTTAATGGAATTAAGGAGTTTTGTGGGTTTTTAGGGAAGCAGCCATGGGCCAGCATGTGGACTTCTGATTCCTGAGAGATGCCTCGTGTGAGGCAGAGACTGAGACTGTTCTGAGTGACAGAGACTCTTCCCACAGGAGGAAAACTGAGTGTGGAGTGCCAGGACAAGGGGGAATGACTTCCTGCTGCCAGAGGACAGAGATAGACGGGATTTTGGGAAGGAATTCCTCCTTGTGAAGGTGGGCAGGCCCTGGCACAGGGTGCCCAAAGCAGCTGTGGCTGCCCCTGGATCCCTGGAAGTGTCCAAGGCCAGGCTGGACGGGGCTTGGAGCAATCAGGGACAGAGGAAGGTGTCCCTGCCATGGCAGGGGTGGCACTGGATGAGCTTTGAGATCCCTCCAACCCAAACCATTCCACAACTCCACAAATCAGCACGTCAGGAATCACTCACTGCTGAAAGCCTCTGGGTACTGCTTTGCCAACTTCCCTTTGAGTGTCCTGGGGAGGAGAGAACAACCCGAGTCCGTGGCGAGCCCGGCAGCTCCCTCGGCCTCCAGCAGCCGTGGACAACGCAAACGAATCCCAAGGCTGAGGGATTCCCTCCCCAGCCCCCAGGAACGCCCCATCCCACCCTGCCCAGCACACGGGGTGGTTCTGAATCCCTAGTTCTGAATCCCTGGCCACCTTTTGTGACCACCCCGAGCAGCTCCCAGGGCAGCACAGCCCATCCCACGCAGAGCAGGATCATGGAAACCCAAAGCTCCAATCTCCATCACGCATTTTCCCTTCCCCGACAGGTTTTCCTTCTCACAGCCCCCCAAACCCCAACCTGTGCCCTGCTCTGACACCCCCATGCCCCACGCAGCCCCCCCACGCCGTCCCCTGGCCGTTCCCAGCCCGTTTCCCACCGGATCCTCCGGAAGATGCTGTCCAGGTCCTTCTTCATCTCCACCAGGGTCCTGGTGTGGTGCAGGAAGCGCTCGTTCATCTGCTGCATGCGCACGCTCGACAGGTTGTTGAAGTTGAGCAGCATCTCGTTGGTCTTCTCAAACCGGTCCAGCCTGCGCGGGGGAGGCAGAGGGAGCTCGGCAAAGATCCCGGGAGGCTCCCGGTGCCGGTACCGGGTTTCCCACCGGCCGCTCCCCTCGGCACTCACATGTTTTTCTGGGCCAGGATGATGGCGTTGACGTCCTCGGCGTTGACCATGCCCAGCACCCTCCCGCAGAACACCTGCGAGGCCGTGGGCTCCATCGTGGCCTGCGGGACCACGGGGGCGGCTCAGCCGGGGGGACCGGAGCCCCCCGCGCTCCTCGCACCGGTAACGGAGACCCTTCCCTTCCTCTCCCCTCTGTGATAGCGGGACTCCCTTCGCCCTGCCATGCACCCAGTACCGGGTACCCCTCCGCCGTGCCCCCTCCCGGGGCGGCCCCACGCGCCGGTAACGGGGGATCCCCGCGCCGCCCGCCGCCCCCCAGCCCCGGTAGCGCCGCCAGCCCCGGGTTCCTTCGGGGACACGCGGGCTTGGGTCCCCACTGGTGTCCCCGGGGCCTCTCATTAGCAGTGCCCACGCACCTGCGGGAGCCCGTCCCGCCGCTTCACATGACGGGAGCAGCAGCGGTACCGGGGGCGGCACCGGCGGCCGCTCCGCGCCGCTTCCGGGTGTGGAGTCACGTGGGGCGCGACCCCGCGGCGTCACCGCGCCGAGCCGGAAGTCCCGGAGACCGGCAGGGCGAGAGGGTCGCGACCCCAGCGGGCATCACGGAGCCTCTCCGGTACCGGTGCCGAGCCCCCGGCCCCGCTGCCCGCAGCGCCAGGGCGGCCGTGCTGGTGGCGGCCCCTTTAAGGCGTCGGGGGCGCCGCGGGCGCGTGGCTGACGAGCGTGCTCCCCGCCCAATGGCGTCGCGCGGTGGGCGGAGCCGGGCCAATAGGAGCGGGGGGGCGGGGCCTGCGCCCGCGGGTTCGCGGGCCAGGTGGGAGCGGCGGGGGCGCGCGGCGGTCACGTGGGGCGGGCGGGGGGCGCGGGGCCGCCCCCCCACGGTACCGGGCCGGGGCCGCGACCCCCCCGATCCCACCGGGACAGAGTCCCCCATCCCACCGGGCCCGAGCCCCCGCCCCCGCCAGGCCCGATCCTCCCCCGGCGCTCCGGTGTCTCCGCTGTCCCGTTGCGCATCCCCCGCCCCCGGACGGTCCCGGCGGTCCCCGGTCCGGCGGAGCGTCTCTGCCGGTAAGAGCAGGCCCGATCCCTGTCCTCTCTCCCCGCTCCAGGTTGCTCCGCCGCGATGGCGTCCAGCGGGGAGGAACCGAGGAGCGGCTCCCCGGGCCGGGCGGGCACCGGCACCGAGCCGGAGGCGGACGCGGCTCAGCTGGACACGGCGGAGGATTTCGAGGTCCTGGACGAGGAGGGCGAGGAGGATGAGGATGACCTGAGCGAGCTGCCCCCGCTGGAGGACGTGGGCCGGCCGGCGGCCCCGCCGCGGGAGGACGCGCAGCCCCCGGAGCAGGGCACGGGGGACGCGGCCGGGGACCCTCAGGAGTGGCTCGATGTTTTGGGTGAGAACCCCGAGGGCGCTCGGTGCCGGGGCCTCTCGGGCTTCCTCGGGGCTGCAGGGCCGGGCAGGAGCCACAGAAGGGTGGGGGCAGTGGGGCTGTTCCCTCCCCACCGGGTCCCGATGTGCCTCCGGTTTTTCCGTGCCCAGGGAATGGTTTGCTCAAGAAGAAGACGCTGGTGCCGGGCCAGGGTGTGGACAGCCGTCCCCAAAAGGGCCAGGACGTGACGATCCGCCTGAAGGCCACGCTGGAGGATGGCACCGTGGTGGAAGAGGACCCTGCCCTCACCTTCACGCTGGGCGACTGCGACGTCCTGCAGGTGAACACGAGGTGGAAGCTCACCTGGCTTTATCGCTGCCCTGGGGAGCAGGACCTCACCTCAGGGGTCACAGGGAGGGTTGGGGTTGGTGACATCCCGTTTTTGGATCAAAGTGGCCTCTCTGCCCTTGCTTGTGCTCCCTCCCCATGATGTTGGCCAAGTTAGAGGGGGCTTGGAGCCATCTGGCCTTGTGGAAGGTGTTCCTCCCCGTGGCAGGAGGTTGGATTTCCTTTACAGTCCCTTCTGTGGTGCCGTGTTGTTCCCTGCAGGCTCTGGACCTGTGCGTGCAGCTCCTGGAGATGGGCGAGACAGCTTTGATCGTGTCAGAAGCCAAGTACTGCTACGGAGCTCAGGGCAGGTGAGCTGGCAGCGTGGTCCCAAACAGGGCTGGGGAAGCTGTCCCCTGCCCACCCGGTGACAGCCCAGCTGTCCAACCTCTGCCTCCTCGCCTGCCACCAGCAGCGTGCCCTGCCACACCATTCCCTACCCCGAGAAGCTTCCCTGGCTCAGATTTCTGAGCCAGGGTGCCAAATCCCTCTGAGAGGTGACAGTGTGGCTTTGTGCAGGAGCCCTGACATCCCTCCCAACGCGTCCCTCACGCTGGAGGTGGAGCTGCTGGCGGCTCGGGACGCGCCAGACCTGGAGCTGCTCAGCGGGAAGGAGAAGATCCAGCTGGCCAACCGCAAGCGGGAGCGCGGCAACTTCTTCTACCAGCAGGCAGATTACGTGCTGGCCATCAACTCCTACGACATCGCCCTCAGGATCGCGGGCTCCAGCTCCAAAGGTACCCGTCCCCACCCCAAGAGAGGGTCACCCGGGCTGCTGGCCCTGCTGTAACCCGGCCTCGGGGTCTGCGCAGTGGATTTCAGCCCGGACGAGGAGGCCGAGCTGCTGGATGTGAAGGTGAAGTGTCTCAACAACCTGGCGGCCTCGCAGCTGAAGTTGGACCATTTCAAGGCAGCTCTCAAGTCCTGTAACCTCGTGCTGGAGCACCAGCCGGGGAACATCAAGGCTCTCTTCAGAAAGGGGAAGGTGAGGAGGGGACCTTTCTCCACAGCATGGCAGGGGACTGAGGGACAGACCTCAGCTCCATCCGTGTGTCACCCTGCAGGTGCTGGCTCAGCAGGGGGAATACAGAGAGGCCATTCCCATCCTGAAGGCAGCGTTGAAGCTGGAGCCTTCAAACAAGGTAGGCTGGAGGTGTGTGCTGCCCGTGATCCCCCTGAGCTGGGGGTCTCCTGGATGCTGCTTGTTCTTTCTTGTCTGTGTCCCTAAAAACTTCAGTGTTCCCCTTGGAAAGCTGAGACTCCCTGGAGCTGTCCCCAGCTCCGTGAAGGGAGGCTAGGAATAGCCCCCAGAGCCTGGGGAATGATGCACCACGTGCACTGTGGCTGGGCTGGTCTCCAGCCTTATCTCCACGTTGCGAGGTTCCCTGTTGACCTTTGTTCCTGACAGTGACAGGACGCCCTGCCAGCCCATCTGTGCTTCAGCTATTCCGTGGGGAGGGTCCAGGCTGCTCCAGGTTCCCCAGGTGGCTTGGGCAGTTCGTGCTGTGGTTGAGGGAAGTGGAGCAGAGCTGAGTCCCCACAAACTCGCTGAGCAGCCCCGAGAGTGAATCACCGGGTGCTGGGAGCAGCCAGACCTCGGTCCAGCACCCGGGCAGGGCGAGCTCTGGGTCAGGAATTTCCTGTCAGTTAATGATCAGCTGCAGGACTGGAGCCTCGGGAGAAATCAAAACCCAGTGCCAGGAAATGACCCCAGCAGGAGCGAGACTGGGAGGAGACAGGGAGGAGTTGCCTGCACAGGGTCGTCCTGGAGGTCTTGGCTCTCCAGATGAGCTTTAATCCTCGTCTGGATCTGTATCCATTTCTTTCATGGGGATTTCACCAGAGCCTCAGGATCTGTGTCATGATCCAGCCCCTGAAGGTCACGGGTGGGATGTGGCAGAAGCAGGTGCTTGGTGGCCCCAGAGCACCTTCAGGGATGTTCTAAGCACCCTTGGAAGGGTGAGCAGGACCCCAAACCCTTTCTTTCCCATCAAGGTCAGGGTGGGGAGGGAGCAGCACTGGGAACCATTCCCCTGGCACGTCCCTGGGCAGGGCGGCTGCTCCCCAGTTCCGACAGAGCTTTTAATTGGAGAGGGCTGGAAAATCCGAATGCCCGGCAGTGACGTGTCCAGTGAAACCACAAGAACAGCAAATTGCTGCCCTCCCTGGCTGCTGCCGGGGCTCCCGGGGAAGTGGCCGTGCCGCTCCAGTCGCGGCGTGGGTGACTCAGGGGCCATGGCTACGGTGCTGAAAGCACTCCAGAAATGCTGGGCTCCACCTGCCTCCCGCCAGGCTGGCACAGACATCCCTTCTCCTGCCCCCTCGGGAGCAGCGTGGGATGCTGGTGGTTGTCTGATACTGATGTGACAGCCCCGGTGAGCTCTGAGCAGGAGCGTTCTGTCCCCCAGACATCCAAATTTTCGTGTTGGAGGCAGCTTTTCCCGGCGTGGCACGGGCTGGCAGAGCTGCTGTTCTCGGGATGTGTCCCCCAGCAGAGGGCACAGCATGGCCGTGCCACCGGGGCCACCAAAACGTCCTTCTGCCACCCTGCCCTGCTCAGCTCCCTGGTGCTTCCTGCTGCTTTTGGGGAGCCTGTGGGCCCCACGCAGGACTTGGAGTCTTTTCCTGCCCCAGCAGGGCAGGTGTGGACACGCTGCGGGTCTTGCTGCAATCCCACTTCACACCAGGCTGAGTTTTAAGCCTGCTTTCCCAGCCTGCTTCCAGACAGAAAGTGGGAGAGCTGGTGCATGTCTGTCCTCAAGGCAGACACTTTCCTGTCTCGATTAAAGGATAAAATCCCTTTCCTGATGTCTGGCATCAGCCCTGGGCTCTGTTCTCTGCTGCCAGGCAGGGAGTGGCTTGAGCAGCCAAAAAGGACAACAAAGAGAGGCATTGGACCCCCAGTGTCCCATGCCAGCCTGGTGCCACCCCATGGCATTGGGACACGGGGCAGGATGAGACCTCATCACCCCCTCAGCTGTTTCTAAGCTCTTCCACGACATTCCTGCACATCCCAGGGGTGGTGGAAGGTGCTGTGGGTGACAGGTCCCCTCCCTGGCAGGCAGGGATGGTGCAGGGCTGATAACACCACGCTGTCCTCCCCAGACCATCCACGCTGAGCTCTCCAAGCTGGTGAAGAAGCACGCGGACCAGAGGAACGTGGAGACGGAGATGTACAGGAAGATGCTCGGGAATCCCAGCACCGCCAGCACCCCCGGGAAGTGCAAAGACAAACTGCCCTGGGTAAGGCCTCTGGTGGCGGGGTGGCCGAGTGGGTGGGGATCCACAGGGGGCGTGTCAGTGTCCCCCGGTCCCGCAGGAGGGACTCAGCCCTGCTCCTAGGCAGCATGTGGTCGGGCTGTGTCGGGACAGCGATCCCGCTGGGAGCAGGGGGCCGTGCTGCAGGAGCCGTGCCCGGAAAGCGCTGATAACAGCCCGTGCTCCTGGCCGTGTCCACCGGATGCCAGCCGTGCCAGCTGCAGGGGCTGGACTTGGCTCCCAGCTGCCCGTTGGGAAGCGCTGGCAGCCGGGCAGCCGGCGGCACACGCTGTCCCCGCGGAGGCACCGGGCACAGCCGACATCGTGCTGCCTTTTTGGGATAGGCAGGGCAGGCGGGGTGGCACGTGTGCCCTGCCACGGGCACAGCCCCTCACGTCCCCGCGCTCTGCCCCGCAGTCCATCCCCTGGAAGTGGCTCTTCGGCGCCACAGCCATCGCGCTCGGCGGCGTGGCCTTGTCCGTGGTCATCGCGGCCAGGAACTGAGGGTGGCACCGGGGTGGCCCCTTGGCACAGGACCAGCGCCGGGTCCTGCCTGCCTCTCTCTGCCGGGGGGCTCCCCCGAGGCTCTGCTACCCCTTCCCGCGGGCCCGCAGCTCCAGGAACGCGGATGCTTTCTCTGCCGGAGGTGCTGGATCTCTGTCCCGATGTTCCCCACGTCCCTCCTGGCACGGGTGGGTGCAGCTGTGGGGTGGGAGCCGCCGGCAGAGCAGGGACCCCTGGGCAGCCTCCCGGCAGTGAGGGGCTCAGCCCTCAGCCCCGAGGGGGTCGGGGGCAGCGGGAGGTGCCTCACACCGGTACGTCCTGGCCGTGCCCATCCCCGGTGTTGTGGTCCTGCTGCCGGGACAGGACGGGCAGGGGGTGGCACGGAGAAGGAAGCTGTGGGAAGCGATGTGGATGGGCCCAGGGGCAGATGCAGCGACGTTCCCTGATTCCTGGGGGCTGCCAGGGACTCGGCCCTCCTGGAGGTACCCGCTGCCCTGCTCTGCACATCCCTGGAGGGTGCAATGTCCAAAGGAAGCCAAAGAATCCCGCGGTGGGAGGGATGGAGGAGGGGAGCGCTGTGGACCCCCCGTCCAGGCTGTCTTCCTGTGGGTCCAAGCCTATCGGGGGTCCCTCCCTGCCCTGCAGCCCCCCCAGCGCTTACCGCTGCCCAGCCTCAGCTCTGCTCGTGGAGGGGTTGTAGCACTGTCCTTGCACCCCAAACTGACTGTGAACTTCCCCAATAAAGGACAATTCCTTCACATGCGCGCCTCTTTATTGCCACACGTGGGGACACATGGAGTCTGCGGGCGGGGGAATGCTCAGGAGGGAGCCTGGGACACCAAAATCTCCTTTGGAGAAAGCCTGGAACCTTCAAGCTCTACCTGGGGATCAGAGGGTCCATGCCGGGGTGCTCATGACTGGGGAGGTCTGCGGGGTTCTTACCTGGCGGATTCACACCTGGGGGAGTACAGGGGGTACCCACCACAGAGGGCCGTGCCTGGGGGGCTCACACCCGGGGATTTCATGCTCGGGGGGTCCAGGGGGATCCCACCCGGAGGGTTAAATGCCCGGGGTGGGTCAGGGGGTTCATTCCCGGGGGTTCATCCCGGGGGTTCCC
>VWZV01009537.1:32371-60770 GCA_013397155.1 Irena cyanogastra | reverse complement strand
CCACGAGGCCCCCGGACGGAGCCCTGCGGGCGGCACCGGCGGGGATGTGAGGGGAGGTGAGAGGGGGGAGCTCCTCGTGAAGTGGGTGTGTGGCCTGGGGCGGGGGGACTCCCTGGTGGGGGGCTGAGGGCNGGGGGGGGGGGGGGGGGGGCGATCCTGGTGCCAGGTGCCCGAGGGACACCGGCGGGGACTCGCGGTGCCCCTCCCAGTAACGCCCTGGGGCACCCCGGTGTGTTCCTGATCCCCGGTAGTATTTGCGGGNGGGGGGTGGCGGGTCCATCCCCGGTGCTGCCATCCCGGGCTGGTGGGGGGGGTCTCTCCATCGCTGTCCCCTCCCCGGGACACCCGGTTGTTCATCCCCCGCCGGCTCGGTGCTCCCCTCCCGGGAGTCGGGGTGGGGGGAGGCACGTTCAGGCTGTATTTTGAAATTTCCAGATTGTCTTTTCCGTGCCGTTTCCTTGAAATGCATCCAGAGAGCTTATTAGTCATGTAAATAGAGAATAATGGCAAAGCTCGGCAGCTGGTGTTGGGATGGACCGGAGAGGGGTTCAAAACTGTCATTTTTTAGTGTAATTTTATTTTTATTTTATTTTTTCTTTCCGCCTCTGATCCTGCGATGAGCATTTCTGTCTCCTCACCTTGCTGGGGGAAGCTGGGAGCCTAAACCCGTTTGTCATTAGGAGCGTCCTGCCTGCCAGCTTCTGTAGGATAAACCATATGTTGTCACAACACTATTTTTAATTTAGGGTGTTGGTTACATCACATCACTGAATTGGGCAATCTCTGTATGAGGACGAAGGTAATGACTGTACCAGGGTTTATCAACTTATATTTTAATGAGTGTTTATCAGCATTATGAGAAGTCAGGAGGAATAAGTGACTTGGGTAGGCTGAATTATTAGCTTTTTTCTCTCTGAAAAATGCAACAATCCAAATAATCCTTTCCTTTATATTGGGACAGCCTTTTATTTTGGGGGAGGGAGAGTAGGAAGCCTACAGGCAGCTGCGTTAAATATTTTGGGAAGCTATTCCGAGTCCGTGTCACACATGAATAGTGGTGTTTATTTTCTAAATGAAGTCTGGGCTCAGGATTGTTTGGTGGCCAACGGCCACTAATGAACTTTGCTTCCTTCACCGCCACCCAAAAGAGAAATAGTCAGAGGCTCCTGGTGATTAACTGGGCAGGAAGGGATAAGGGCAGAAGAGCTGCTTGTTTGTGTAGTGAATAACGCAACAATTAGTGGGCTATTAAACACATATGCTGTTCTGCATGGGTTCTATAAACAGTTTCCCCAGCTCCTGGAACATCTCGGCTTCCTCGGAAGCGCTGGGCCCGGCCCTGCCGGGAGCCACCTCCAACACACCTTTGCAGCTTCTGTTTGTCCACTCCAGCTCCGCTTTAATTTTGGCCTGCAGTAGCGAAATGGAAAAAATTTGCTCAGGCTCCTTGTGCTCGGTTTGGTTTGAAACGCGGTGGAACTGACGGCAGCGTTGTGTAATATGGATAATGGCCTGGAATCCAATCCTGCTCTTTGTGTTACCTGGAGTCCAACGTGTGCAGTCTGACCTGTTTGGGGCACCGGGGTAGCACGTCCGTGCGATTCCTGCGACAAGGCTCTGTCCCTCTGCCAGAACGGGCAGGGAAATGTCTTCAGTTCCTTGGTTGAGTTTGTTCTTGGTCTAATAATAATGTATTGGGATTACATAATCCAAAAATGATCACCCAGCCGGGCGAGCTGCCATTTGTTTGGAGTGTCCCTGGTGCCAGAGCAGTTGCAGGCTTGGTGTGGAGCTGCACCATGTGTGGATCAGGCAGCAGGGCTGTGGAGAAACAGATATTTGTCTTGGAGCCTCTGCTGAGCTGTGCTCTTGCATTTCTGCTGAATTGTCTGCGTCCTAGGGAAGAAAATGGTCAGGGATCCAAATTCTGGATGGGGTTTGGAGCAGCCTGGCCTAGTGGAAGGTGTCCTTGCTTATGAGAGGGGTTTGAAATGGGTTGAGCTTTAAGGTCCCTCCCAGCCCAAACCATTCTGTGATTCTGAGATATTGATTCCCAACTCTTATGTTCCAGCAAGCTGTACGGAGGATGTGGAGCTGCTGCTGAGGAGGTCCAGATCACAGGGAGGTGCTGGCTTCTCCTGATCCTGGGAGAGGTTTCTTTGGTAGCTCATCTGAAAGAAATAGGAGCCTTAAAAAGAGAATTAGCACTGGCTTCACAGGGGACACAGTGAGATGTCACCCAACTGCTCCTTGTGAAACTTGCTGCCCCTGAAACTGTTTCCCCACAGTTGTGAAACTGAGAGCTCTGGCTACTGAGCTCAGAGGGCTGAGCAGTGGGAAGTGTGTCCCAAGTTGGTTTGTCCACTGATGAAATGGAGCCAGTCTGGTGTGCTCACCTAAAACAGCTCTGGGTTCTCCAGGGAGTGTAATTCTAGAGCAGCCTGCAGTTTGCTGCCTTCCTTTTGGGGGTGTGTACGTGGTCAGGCATTCCCACTCCCCCCAAAAAAGCAGGACATGACCAAGGCCAGGTTGGATGGGGCTTGGAGCAACCTGATCTGGTGGAAGTGTTCCTGCCTGTGGCAAGGGGGTGGAGCTGGGTGGTCTTCAAGGTCTTTCCAAACCGAACCATTCTGGGATTAGATGATTCTATGACTTTTCCCATCACTTCTTGAGTGCCCCCAACTTTGTTCTTGCCCTGTCAAAGTACAAAGGAACTCCTCATGCCTCTGACTTGCTTTCCTCTTTCATTCCTGTCCTCGGTGAGGAGATATTTTACCATCCTCACCTAATACCCTTAGTTATCAGCCATCCTTTATTTTTCACATCTGTTTTTTTAGCAGCATCCTGGGTAAGTCACCATCTTCCTGCCTGATTCAGATGCCACATGGCAGACCTGAGTGTCCCTTGGCGGTGGCTCTGTCTCCCTTGCGGCGAAGGTGCTGATGGCACATAAACAGTGTTAGGGCTGTTCCTGGAACCCTTACCTGGGAATTTCCCAGCTTCCACGTATTTTTATAAACCTCTCTCCGTGGCTGTGGGTTGGCACAAAATCACTGTTTGATTACAGGCAACGTGATGCAGTTGCACACCTTTCCCTGTCACCTTATGTGTTGACCTAACGATGGCTAAACTCTGCTCCTGGCCCTGGTCCTGCCTTGCCTGGTGGATTTAGGAGGGTTTAAGGAAGGTTGTAGCATCCCTTGGTGGTGCAGCTGAGCAGCACGTCCTGCTCCCGTTGTCCCTCTCTGCCCCTGCTACCCTGGAGTGTTTTGAACTGAAGCCACCGGTTGATTCACTGGTGAACTTTGGCAGATGCACAAATATTTATTGGGGACTAAGTTGAGATAACCAAAGCACGTTGTCCCTGTGCTCACCCAGCTGAATTTTGGGACTGTGGTGTGATAGATGTGGCTTCCCAAATCGTCTTCCCCACGCTGCTCTAAAACCAACCGTGAGAGAAACAATCCCTTGAAAATGAGGATTAACCCGACCCTTGGAGTTGCTATTTATTGAAATAACTTTCCAGCCTTGGCTTTTGGAGCAGGTTGTGGAGATTCCTTCATCTTGCTGTGTTCAAAGCACGAAACACAAAATGAAGGCTGTGCTGTCATTACAGGGTCTTTAGGGTAATGCGTATTCATGCTGACTTGAGAATTGAAAGCTGCTTGCAGGTGTCAGGAGAAGAACAATCCGGCTTTCGAATCAAAATTCATTGAATTATCTCCAAGCTTTTTGCATCATTCCTCCTTCCCCGTAACCTGTTTTTTCCTGTCCTGTTAATTCACTGATGCTGTAGTCCGTCAAAATTGAGGCTCTTACGACATCGGGAGCATGAGTCGGTGACATGACTGAATGAATCAGAGGAGGCTGGAGAGGAAGCTCATCGCACACGTACGGCTCATCAGCAGAAATGGGACAGGATCTGCAGAACACCCTGAACTGCTCAACTCCAGCTCAGTGTTCTTCACGTTGACCTGAATGTGGCACCTCCCATTGGAAGGAAGGGGACAAAGAGACACTGAACGTTGTGCACGAGGAATGTTTTGGCCCGTGGCGGTTTCCTTTCAATTATTTAGGGCAGCTTTTTCTCTCAACCATATAGCATTTGGATCTGCTCAAATTATAGATTCATCTCTATAGTTTTCAAACGGCATTGGAAGGAATTGTCTGTAATTTACATCTAAAGTGACGTACAGTTGCTATGGGATTTGGTGGCAAATTATAAACCCATTATGTTTTTTTTTTATACTGGTGGTAGTAGACTAAAGAACTAGGTCTAATTGGTGATGTGCCAGGGGAAAATAGAAAGTTTGTGACAGAATCCTTGTGACTGATGGGGCTTTTTTTTATTTTTTTAATCAAACATGATCTGCTTTTTATCAGCCAAACATACCCTACCATTAATTGGAGAGGTTGAATTTGAATTAATAATTTTTGCTCTTTGGCAATACAGGGGGAGGCAAGCTAGAAGATTAACCCTTTATGTTATCTATATGGGGCTAGGTTGTTCTTTTTTTTTAATTCAAGTGGGATATTTAATCAGTTGTGTCAGCGGCAGCTGGATGTGATGATTGCGTCCCTCACCCAGCAGAATTAAACCCTTGCTCTTTTTCAGCATATTCTGATTTCTTACTCCACTTAAACAGCAGAAAGGAAAGCCATTATAATACCTTTTTCACTTCTGTCTGAAGCACAGAAGTCTCTTCAGAACCATGTGTTTCCCGAGGACCCTGGAGTGGCTCCTGCTGGTCAGCTCAGAGCGATCCTCCAGCATCAAGGCTTTTCTGCAGCCGTGTCAAGTGCTGTGTCCTGCTCAGTTGGTTCTTGCCCTGCTGCAGCTTGGCACAGGGCTGGTGGCTGTTGAAACAGTTCCCTTGCGTGGCGTGGGCTCTGTTGGGACAGCAGCAGCGCCTTTATCGCTGCCGAGGGAGGGGAGGTTTTGTTGCAGGGAGCATTTGAGGTCTCCCTGGTAAATGGATGTGTTATCTCCCCAACGATTTGCGCGTTTCAGGCCATTTAAACTCTGCCTGTAACTTGTAAGCAGAAACTTGTGAAGCGTCTCCAAATCCCTGGTGTTTGTGCATGTTGAAAAATGGGAAGGGACAGACTGCATGCGTCACTCCCGTACTAATTTGTGCCAGCTAATCCATGGGAGAAGAATACGTTTTGGCTGACTTAGTGGTTTTGCTGCTAATGCACAGGAGAATGCGTTTGAATGGATGGAGTGGCTGCACGGGTTTAGGTAGACTTTGAAGGGATACCCTGTGTCTGGGATCCTGTGCTGGATGCCCTCGTTTGGGATCGCGGTCGTGTGATATCCCGGATTTGTTTGGATTTTTGGGAAGGAGAAGTTGGGAGGGAGGGGGAAGCGGTCGTCGCTCAGCGTCATAACATCAGGAAGGCTGGGATTGAGTTACTTCTGAATAATTAAGGTTAATGCTGTTTCTGGAGGAACCATTATCTGCAGTGAACTTAATGCTCGTGAAAAGACATGCTGATAACCTGAATTATGCTAATATTTCATCCAGGGTGGATACAGAGGAGGCATCACCAAAACTGGGCTTTGGTGTTCAACGTGCCTTAGCTTGACCTAGATGAATTATCCAGGAAAGGAGCTTGGATTTGCTGATAAGAGTTTTCTGTAGTAGCTCGTGTGTTGCTTAGTAACATCCCATGTACATAAGGCAACTTTTGTACACCCTGGTAACCTGGTATTGCCTTCTGACTGGGGATTTTGGTGAGTTTAAGGGTTTTTTTCAAGCATTTATAAATTAAAGAGCATGCTAAACCCCTCAGCAGTCAGTTTGCTGAGCGGTGTGTGTATCCCTGCTGCATTGGGAGAGCAGACTTCCCAAAATCCAATCCTTTTTGCATTACAGTCTAGAAAAAACACAGCTCTGTGCACTTGGTCTCTCCTTTCTTTACATTGGACTAATGCCTTTTTCTAATTTAAAGAAACCAGCATTTGTTTAACTCAAAAAGAGGTCAGCACTGGTGAGCAGGGCATGACTGAGCTGCCCCCCTCCACCCACCTGGAGTCTTCCCTGGTCTGGTCCAGTCTGATCGTGGTTAACCCTCTGCTCTCCCTCTGTGCAGGCTTTTATGCAGGAGAGAACACTTCAGTGCAGATTTGTGTGGAAAGCTGAGATTTTTTCCTTCTGGGCTCCGTTCTGTGCTGTTGGGTTTAATGGTAGAAGCAGACTTTGTCCTTGAGGTTCGTGTCCACACGTGATGCAGTTCAGCAGGTACCACAAAACTTCCTGAGAGCAACCAATTGCCTAAATCTTGGTAGCGTTTAGATTTCATCGGCACAAACATCCTCTTGGCTACTTGGCTCTGTGTTTTGAGCATTTATGAGTTCAGCCATGCTCTGATAAGAGTGCCCATGGGGCAGCTGGGGCAGGTTCATATGGGATCAGTGATGGGGAGACAGGAACAGGTCTGGAGGAGCTGGAGCTGCCCCAGCCCTGGAAGTGTCCAAGGCCAGCTTGGACCAACCTGGGATAGTGGAAAGTGTCCCTGTTCGTGGCATGGGGTGGAATAAACTGGAATTTAGTGGTCTTTCTAACCCAAACCATTCTGTGATTCTATGATTCTATGTGAGAGTTTAAGCTGATTGTTGTTATTTAGCAAGAGCAGATGTGTCTTACTTAAAATCCTAACAAAAATCCCAGCAGGACGGGAGAAACTCCGGCTCAATCCATATCACTGTGCCCACAGGATCCATATTTTCTACAACTGAGGTGGAAGAACTAATTTAATCTTGCTTCTATATTCCTTCCCACTGAGGCCCATTCTGCGATGGGCTGCAATCAGTGTGTTATGTGCCAGTTGTGGTTATTTGAATCATATTTCCACATTTCAGTGTCTAGACTTAATGTTTGTGTGAGTTTTGTTGTACCTTTCCAGCTCCGGCGCTGATTTCAGTTGGTTTTGGCTCCTGGTTTCTATGAGAAAATCAAACGGGCTGTGTTTCTGCCTTTCCCAGTCCCCAAAAAAGAAGGGAACAAGGGAATGTGCAGAACTTGGTTTTATAAGCTCCTTTGCCACCATTTTTCTCTCTTTTGAGAAAAATCTGTGTGTGGATGAGCTGGGTTCTGCCATTTGGTGACCAGCAGGTGAGAGAGAGGACAAACCACTGATGGCTGCAGATAAATCTCTGCCTGCTTCTTGCACTGAGAGAAATCTGCTGTGAAAAAAGGGATGATCTTGATACAGACTAGCAAGGCTGGAAAAAAAGTGACTGTGCAGACATTTTTAGTAAAAATCAACTTTATAGCCCACAGAAGGAGAGCATTTATTGAAAATTAAGCAGCTTTTTAATTGCCTGCCTGTACTGTTTTGTTGTTTTTTGTTTTTTTTTTTTTGCCAGAACTTGTGGATGTTGAGGGTGATGGATGTGGCTGTGTTTGCTTAGTGAATAGGAGGGTTGGTCTGTTTGTGATGCTCAGAAAGTTAAAAATGGCACCAAACCTGGATAACATGGACCTCACTGTGACCAGGAGGTAGAACTGGCTTCAGAATAATTCACAGTAATACTGACTTGTGCAAAAAACAGTGTGGAAACCTGAGCCAAGGCTGTTTTCTGTGCTCCTGGTATGTAATAAAGTGTATTATGGCTAAATCAGTGAAAGGAAATAATGTTCCCAACTCCTTGTTAACCTGTAAAGCTTGCTGCCATCAGATGTGAAAGGCTTACGTGCAGCTGAACAGCAAGAAAAATCAGAATTTTTCATAGGGAATGCAGAGGATAAAAGCTGGAGGAGGAGGTGTTCTCTCTGCACCCCTGCCTGCATGTGGGGCTCCCTCTGCTCCCGGGTGTTTGAGGTGACCCAAGGTGCTGCCAAATCCGTGGCTTCCCCTCTTCCAGCGAGCTGAGCAGTGGCAATTCTTCCATTCCTTTCCCATCCAGGATTCAGTGGATGCTTTTCGGAGCCCAGCATGGGCGGAGTAGCAAGGAAGCAAATTTTTTCCACCCTGCCTGAGCTTGGGCAAGCGGAAATTGTGCCTTGGAAGCCATATAAGGCCAGCGAGGCTGCTCTGGCTGGGCTCACCTTGCCACCAGGATGCTGGGGAAGGGAGCAGCCCTCGCTCCCAGGGAGAGTTTCGGGGCCTTTGAAGTGCTCCCTGTGCGTCTGCCACTTGCCAAAGGGACGGTGTGGCCGCCCTGATGGGGTGACAGCAGCTCATTAACTCCCTGGCTTTTGTGGGGCTCCAGCAGCCGGCCCCAAACGGAGGCGGAAATTCGTGATTCAGAGTGAAACTGCTGTAAAATGACGGAGCTGGGAAGGTCGGAGCCTCTGTCACAGGGTGTCTTCATTTCCTTCAGCAGCGTCTGAGGCAGATCCTGCTGGCTGAGGCAGTGCTGAGCAGGACTTTGCTCTGAAACGAGAGTTCCTGTGGCATTAAAATAGATTTTTGAAAAGCCTGGCAGCACCTGTTCCCCCTTCCAGGGATGTTGAGCCCTCAGAGCTGCTGGAGCCCCAATCGTGACCTCTGCTTCTGCTTCTCGCAGAATTAAGAACAACTTCTGCTCCCATAAATAGTCCCTTAAGAAGTGCGTAGGAGCTCTGTGACCAATTTCTTTTGAAAAGTGCTTTCGGTGACACCTGTGGCTGTGACCTTGCTGGCTGTTCCCACCCCGTGTCCTTGCAGGGCAGCTGTGTTTTGATGGGAGCCTGGTGGTCCTGGCCACGAGCTCTGCTTCCTTCTCTCGTTTAATCAACACTAAAAAGAACCTTTGCTTATCTGTGTGTTTTGTGGGAAGCTGCTGCCGCTTTTCCTGCTGCAAATCCCAAATGCTTCCTGCCTCCTCGAGGTCTTCATTCCCTAATGCCACTGAGGTGGCTAAGCATCTGAAAGCTCCCGTGTTCCTGACACATGTCACAGCTCCCAGTCCTTGTTTTTATTCCAGGAATAAAGCGTGCTTTTCCAGAGGAGAATGATGCAGCCAGGCATTGTCACAAACCAGTTCTCCCAGCCTGGAGTCTTGGAGCTGGTGGAGAGTCCCAAAACACCCTGAGCTCTGCTCAGGAAGCGGCTCCGTGTTTCATCTTTGCAGATGTGGAAATGGGAAGAGGGAGGCAGTAATGCATAAAGTAAAACTTGTTTAACCTTTAGGGACGTAAATGGGGTATCTTGGATCCGTTTGGAACGGGCACTGGGGCTGACGTGGAACGTGGTGGTGATTAAAACCAACAGCAAACATTTTTCTGCTCATGAATTACGGACTTTGTTCTTAATGCATTAAAATCTGGAGCGCTTTGGGGTTTCTTAACGTGAAGGGGGAGAAGAAATAGATTTATTACCTGGAAGGTTTGATGTTATAGTTCCAGGCATGTTTCCACAACCTTCCTGCAACCATTTGGAGCTGTACCTAATGTGGGTGCTGCCTGCATTGGGCTGCAAGTTTGAGCTCTCTCATACAATTAAAGCCATTTAACTCCATCTAAAGACCTTTTACTTGTCATTAAGCCTAAATTTACTGATGCTGACAGCAGGAAGAAACACATTTACCCTAACTCAGATGGGCCAAGAGAGCAAAAAGTTCCAGCTAACTATGACTTGCCTGGATTGTTAAATTTAGACCAAGAATTCTGGTCAGACAATTAAGTGCCGGCTCAGTGGCCACACCACTTCTTTTGCATGTGTGAATTGGCTGAGCTGCCTCTGTCAGGCAAGAGAGATTCTCTGTCTGAATGTCTGAATTCTCTGGGGGTTTTTGGGCTCAGACCTGGAGAGTCTTTTCGTGGCACTGTGGTCGCTCCCTGTTTGGTCAGCAGCCCTGGTATGTTTTTCCTCTTCTTATCTGAAAATTTTTCATGTTTATTTTTGGAATTCGTTGTAACCTGAACTTTCTCAGGTGTCCTTGCGGAGAGCAAAGAAACATCTGACTTATTTTTTAGGTAGATTTTTGCCAGTTGAGAAGAGTGTGTTCTTTCTTTTTACTGTTTGTCGCTTTATTTTTGGAGCAGGTTTGTTACTGACCAGCCTGGCAGTGCAAATACAGAGGTAGCTGAAACAGTGCAGGTTCTGTGCTTCTTGCTGAAGTAAAGGCAGCACCTAATTTAACTTCTTCAGGCAACTGCCTTCACTTTTCTCCTGGAGAAAGCATCCCTGGAAGCTGGAGGAGGCTGTTAGCAGAGGGTATGTAATACAAGGTTCTCTCATGGTAGGAAATTAGAGAGGTTCTTTTGCTCGGTATTTTCAGCTGGATTTTTCTTGGGCAGCTTCCCTCAGTGACAGGAAAAAAAACTGGAGTGTTGGAGTTTTTATTGTTTTCTCCCCTGTGGAGATGGAAGGAAATTTGGGTGACACCCCTGCTGAATTCCAAGTGTCTGTCAGGTTGTGTCCCCACTGTCCTGGCTGGCATTGGAGCGCCTCTGTTTGCCTGGAGGCCAAAAGAATCTGTGTCTGAGCATCTTGCTTTAGCTTTTGAGGCTGGTCTGGCTCGTGGGGCGTTGCTGGTGAGATTTCTCTGGGATTCCTTCAGCATCCAGGCTCTGACTTTGGTTCATCACAGCCCCTTCCAGCAGCACTGTCTGTGACTCCGTGAGGAACATCTGAAGATCATCTTCAGCAGAACTTTCTCAGACTAGTAATTACTCTTCCCTGCGAGTGTCAATAGGATACAGCTGGGCACAAGGAAAACAGAACTGGTCCAGGCTTGTTTTCCTGGGCTCAGCAGTGTGAGGTGAGATTTGTTCCAGGATGGTTGAACGGGTTCGTCGATCTGATCTCTCAATTGTCTTTCTATATTTTTCTCTTGCAAGAAAAGGAGTAAAGCCCTGTGGAAGATAAGGATCGTTCTGATGTTTCAGCAGCTCGTTTAAGCCTGTGCTCACTTATGAGCACATAGGCAAGTGAATCAGCCCTGGTGCCTTAATAGGTCCTAAAATAAATTAGACTTTCGTAAGCAAATTCGGTGGGTTTGAACTGCTGTATTTTCATTAAAAGATTGCTGTGGAGAAAACGCTCTTTAAAATTCAGCCTCGGGGTTGTGTTGTTCATTAACTGATAGTCACTCCTGTTTACCTTGTGTGATAAGTCCCACGTTAAGAATGGCCAGCAGTGCTGATGCCGTCACAGTTGCCCTTCAGAGAGAATTGCTTTTTTTTTTTTTTATGGCTGGCTTTACTGACAGGTGGGAGTTTTTTTGGAACTCAAATAAATGCGAACAGCCACGTTGTACCTCTCCTAATCATGGAAAACCACTTGTTTGTTTTGTTTTTTTTTTTCTGTCCCCCTGTTCTTAGCAGCTTGGTAATGCTGTTGTTGGTACAAAGGTCATTTAAAAATCTGACATGTCAGCCCAGCAACATACTGCTCCTTAATGAGGCTTAAAACCAGCGTGGAGCTGCCTGGTGGAAATAAATTTGGAGCTGCAGAATAGAGGGAGACATGTGAACAGCTTACTGGGATGGGATCACCTGGCTTTCCTTGCACCGGCCCCCCCTCCCTGGATCTCTAGAAGCTCTGGGTACTTGCAGTTCTCTTGCATAAAGGGGTTTAATTTTTCCTCTTGTTATTCAAATGAGCCCAGGTGTTTGACAGCACATTTGTGTTCTCAGAAGAAAAGCAACGAAAATACCTCCTGAAATCCAGGCACGATGTTTTTTAAAATGATTCTTTCCTGTGTTGGAGGTTTTTTCTCCTGCTGCCCCATTGAGGAGGTCCTGCAGCACCTCTGACTTCATCCCCACCTGGCTGAAGCCCTCCTGTCCCTCCTGCTCCCCGGGATGTCACTTGCCTTTGTGCCCAAGCTCTTGAACCTCCCTGTTCTCGGTGACGCTCCCTGAGCCCTTTGAATGTCTGAAGGCTTTTCCTCTAATCCTGTTCCCCAGCACTACTGGAATTTCAGCACCTTCAGCCTCGCCTCGCTCTTTGCAGCTCTTTGACTGTTCTCCAGTGAAAACTAGGTCAGAAACAACCGTCAGCTTCTGATATTTCACTATTCCTGTTTTATAAGTTGTAACCCAGTGTTGCTGTGTTTAATGGCTGGCTTTAATTTTCACGTATTAAGTGTCTCAGCTCGCTCTGCGTGAGCAGCCTGACACAGTAAAACTGCTCCAAATAACATCTTGGCTGTAAAAGCCGTGTTACCTTGATTGGGGCTGAAAAGGTGAATTACCTCCTTTTGTTACATATGATGCTGGAGATGCCAAACTGACAGATTTTTCCACCAGCTTTCTCTTAAGTGTACATTTGCTGGCAATTTTGGGGCTGTACTTAGCCAGCTTCTCTTTGTGCCTGTGTAGCTTTTTAACCTGGTGGGTGAAAGAAAAGTAGCTTAAAAACAATAATACTAATTGGAAACTCACAGGCTGACGAGGAACACAGCAATGCAGGTATATTGGAAGGCATTTAAGAGATTTATTTTTAACTGAGTTGTAGCTGACTGGTCCCATTCAGCATTTTTATAAAACTATTCTTGGAATGGTACTTGAAGTCTGAGCTGAGGTGCCTCAGTATTCAGTGAAATCCACCTGGTGTAATTCAAGAGTATCCTTCTTCCTTTCTCTTAGGCAGACTTGGAGCCAGCCACTGTTGGAATACTTGGGCATTCCAGCATAAATGGGATTTAAATGAATCCTTGCTTTTCAGTCTAACTTAAAGGTTGTGGTTTTAAAATTCTGCCTGAGCTGTTGTCCCTGAAAAGTTTTTTCCAGGTCATTTATTAAGCTGTTCTTAATGCACTTTAATTTTCTTCTTTCATGTGTCTCCTGCTGCTCTGTGGTTGTTTTCAAGGATCCTCATCCAGGCACAGGGTGGGATTGTTGGGGTGTGTGTGCAGGGCCAGGAGCTGGACTTTGATATTCCTTGTGAGGAATCCCTTCCAGCTCAGGGTGCTCAGTGATTCTGTGAATTTCCCGGGATTTGAGGATCCCTGATTTGCAGGTACCAGTTTGATCCAGCTCTTGCTTTCCATCCGAGATGTTTCCTGTGTTTGACAGGTGGGAGGGTTTGAAGCAGGGGTGAAATGCTTTATTTAAGGAGAACTTCTGGAGGGGCCAGTGGAACAAATCCCAGCCCTAAATGTGGCTCTGTAGTCACTTCCCATCACTTGTGTGGCTGTCAGCCTCGCATGGAGGAGCTTGGGTGTCTTAATCAGTTCTGGGAGCTTTATTTATCCATGATGGGGATGAGGGGGAGTTAAGATGTGCTATCGTGACACACTTTTCTGCATTAATTTGGGGAAACATTTTCTTCTGGCAGTTGGGCTTTTTGTACAGTGCAGAAAGCAAAATACTTGTAGTAGATACATTTGATACAGCTGGTGCTGGAAAAGCTTTTAATTATTTTGCCCTCTGAGCCCCAAAACTGTATTGCTGCATTGCTTCAGAAAGGCTAAAATCAGGGAAAAGTGCCCTCTCCAAGAAGGACAGCAGTGAGCCAAATTATTTCCATGATGAAAATCTGTTTTTCTTGTAATTTTCACAAGGTTTTTGGGGCTGTTGCAGAGATGGCCACATCTCCAGCACCTCAAAATCAGCAAACTTCCCTCTCCTGCCAGAGACAGCACAGAAGGCTTCATTCAAGGTGTCTTGTTAGACAGGAATGACTCTTAAAATATTAATCTGAGAACATCTAACCCCCCTGAATTCTTGGCTGGTAGTGAGTGAATCCTCCAGGGAAAACCAGCACTGCTGGTCACCTTTAGCAGAGTTGGGAATTTTGGATGATTCAGTTTCCTTCTGCCAGTTTTGTTGTTGTGGTGTTGTTTTTTTCCCCTCGGTCCTTTCCCAATTTAACAGGATCATCTGATAACTCCAATAAAATGCTGCTGCAAAAACAAGCAGTGTTGCATGCAAGAGATGATTACCCAGGGAGTTTTGGGCATGGATGTCTTAGTGGGATTTTTGCCAGAGGTCTCTCTGAATTGTCTTGCAATTCAAATGTGTGCAGATGCTGCAGATACTGCTGGACTTCTCCTAGAGGAATATTGGTTATTATATTTAATATTGTATTTAATATTGTATTTAATATTTTTAGTATTTCCAGTGCAGGGAGGCAGAACATTTTGCAGTACTGTTTTTTGTTGAACACAGTGCTTCAA
This sequence comes from Irena cyanogastra, assembly GCA_013397155.1. Taxonomy (NCBI): domain Eukaryota; kingdom Metazoa; phylum Chordata; class Aves; order Passeriformes; family Irenidae; genus Irena; species Irena cyanogastra. Next base: position 46,714 of record VWZV01009537.1, on the reverse strand, counting down.
AGCAAATCCATGTGTTTGAAAAACAAATCTGAGGGTTTGCTTTCCTTTGCCTGCACTTTAGAAATACCAATATTTACCTTCCTTTTTTCTACCCTGTCTTTAATTTACTGTAACTGCTCAAAGCCAGGCAGTGCAGCTCTGCAAGAGAGGGACAGACTCGGGCCATGTGAGCAGACTTAAATTCAAAATTAATTTTACTTCAACCACTTTCTTCCTTCATAAGCAACCTACTCTAGATTTGCTACTTTTAATAAGGGATGAGCGTTGGGATTTCTTCATTTAACTCTTCCTCAAATTAGTTGCAAGTCATAAAACAATAGGACTTACTCCTAGGTTTGTACTTGATTTTTTTTTTTTTTTGCAATGAATTTGCCAGCACAGCATTATCTTTGGAGGAGAGCTTTGGGAAATGTTGTTGTGACTTGTTTTATGCTTTCCCACTTTTACCTTTTATTGCTTTTACTCAGAGTTAGAGGAGAAAAATCCCTTCAGGAAAAAGGGTGATAAAAAGAAGAGTTAGTGCAGAATTTTGCTGATTTCTGGTGTGCTTGTGGGAAAGGGATCCTTGAACCTCTGTCTCGAGGAGAGCAGGACAAGACTGAAATAAAGGTAAAGGTGTTTGAATGGACAGATTTGGCTCAAGAATGCCACAGTGAGTAATGAAATTAAAATAGCTTTGAGGGCTGCTGGGTCTCGGTGTCAGGGAGGGTCTGGAACACCCGGATACAGAAAATCCACTCGCCCAGAATGAAACTTCCTTTTCAGGGAGATGCAGTAATTGTATCAAAACTGGGAGGGTTTCTTTACTTGCAGGAAGGAAACTCCTGGGTTATTACACTGAAAAACGGGCACTTAGTAATTCTCCCATTATAGACATTTTTAATTGATTTTGCCTGCTTTGATCAGTTCTAAACACTGGAAGCTGCACAGGGATGCAAAGGAGCATTTTTCCTTCCAAAAGCTTTTCCTCCCTAAGCCTTTGCAAGTCGTGGGAGTTGGCTCCTGGTCCTCTGACAAAGCCTCCCTGAGCAGCCCCATCTTGTTAACAGTGGGATTGGTGGGAGTTTGTCATGATTAAACTGCAGATAATCATCATTACAGCCCTTGTGGCAGCCTGGCGATGAGACTTTATGATTATTGCTCTCCTTAATGAGCAGGTCTGCCTTAACTCAGTGCAAAAAGGAAAGAGGAGAAAACATGAAGTTAAAAAAAGGAGAACTGTCCCGTTGGGAAACGTGCCTGGAGTCTCCCAAGTTGGATTCCCATAGGAGGCCAAGTCTGCCTCTGCTCCTGAGATCTGGAGCCGTGGCTGAGTTAATTGGGAGCCCGTGGTGCCACAAACCCTCTTTGATCTATTCCTCTTTCTTGCCACCCACCTTCTCCCTGACCTCAGACCTCTCTGGTTTTGGGGTGGGTTTGGAGTCTTTTCATTTTTGGGGCTGGATTTGGAGTCCCCTCTGGTTTTGGGGTGGTTTTCCTCTGCTTTCCTTCTTCAGCCAGGCAGAGCCCCCAGATCCCATCCAGCAGTGAAGCTGGTGTCCAGGAAGCTGCAGTGAATCCAGTGAGTTACTGGCCATTCCAAAGGGAATAAAAGTGTTGTAGCTCTTGAAATGAACCTGTATCTTCTTGTCCTCTTGCAGTGTCTGTCCTCTTTCCCTGCAGACAGGTGGATTTAACTCTTCAGTGCCTGCTCTGCATAAAGCTGGAATTTTCTTTGGAGACAGAGCATTTCCTCCTTGCAGCCTTTTCAGCCCCTCTGTGTGTTTCTTATTTATTGCAGAGCAAATCCCTGTCCATGTCTGCTCGTGAAAGGGTTCCTCAGTTCTGCACTGCCATAGAAATTTGGGAGCAGGGGTTGCAGGAAGGCATTTGGTGGTTCCTGCTCTGGGGAAGGGCTCAGCCCAGTGGATGGGGCTGCTCTGATTGCCAGGGCCAGGCTCTGCTCCAGCCAAACAAAGTCTCCTGCTCCACAGTGGGCTGAGTAAACTCCATACCAATTCACAATACTTTAATTATTTCTCCAAGGATTTGAGCCTCCTTTTAATTTTCTTCCTGAAAGGCATTGCCTAAATTGCCTCTGTGCCCAGCTTTCCTTCCTAGTGGAAAACTACTGCACCTTGTGCTGGCCAAACATCCTGGCCTGAGCAATGTGGTTTTTCCTGGGATTTTTTGGGGTGTGCAGGGAGCTGGAGCTCCCTTCCCAACCCCACCTTTCCCAAGGTTTGTGCTCTAGTGCTGAGGATGGCCAGAGAAAATCAGAGCTATCTGTTCTTGGGGAGTTTAAAGCTTTTTTTAATTATTATTATTGTGCAAATACACAAAAATCATCGCTTAATGCTGTGCTAGGAAGCAAAAGATTCCTTTGAAGCACTGGAAAGTTTTACTTGGAGTTACTAAATTGAAACAGAAAAGTTTTGCTGGGCTTGAGCAACCTGGGATAGTGGCAGTGTCCCTGCCCATGGCTGGGGGTGGATCTGGATGGGGTTTAAGGTCCCTGCCAACCCAAACCATGAAAAAACCAGTGGGAATCTGGCAAAAACCACCATGTGCTGCATCCCATCACTGAGAGTGAGCCTCCACCTGCATCCCTTGTCCTGAGATTTTGGGATGGGCATTTGGGGAGCCATGGGGTTCATGGATCCTCATTCCCACTCCATTTCCTTCCCCTCATTCCTGGCTGAAGGGGCTCTGGCACTGCGGGTGCCTCGCCCGTGCACGGCTCCACTGCTTCAGCTTGAGCCCCCAACTGAATTCTGCAGCAGGGACCCAACAAACACACTGCATTTTATTCAGGAGGAGCTTTTTAACCTGGATTAGCTGAGATCAGAAGCTCCAGGCATGCGAGAGAGAACAGGCTGCACGGCTGGCTCAGCTCTCGTGCCTGTGGGGTGACATCTTGATGACAGTGGAGTTTAATTGCTCTCTGCTTTGCTGATACAGGCTGTTGTCCATTTAGGGCCTGCCTTTCTGCTGTACAGGGCAGGACAAAGCATTTCCATTCGGCTACAGTTTGGTTTTTAACTTCATCATGTGTCTTACTCTCTAAACTTCACACAAAGGTGGAGTTTTTCTGCATTTCGAGTGGGACGAAAGCTGAGATGTTCAGTGTGTAGTGATGTCAAAGCCTGCTCGTGGTGCTTCCTGGTCAAATTGGTAATTTTGTTAGAATGGTGTAATTCTGTAACTCTGAGGAGCTGGGAATGGTGAAATTCTGTAACTCTGAGGAGCTGGAAATGGTGAACAAAATTCTGTAAGTTTAAGGAGCTGGGAACGGTAAAATTCTTTAACATAACCATAAATTTCAGCAAATCAAGTTGAGGAGTTTTTTTTTTGAGCTGACACTTTAAACTCCTTTATTTTCTGTCTTATAGAAACAAACTCGATTTTTAACCCTGAAAAATTAAACCACCGAGGAAGCAACATTTGTGCTGTAACAGCCCACTTTAAATGATGCAATTATAACCAAAGAAGCCAGTGTGCCTTTTGCAGTTTAGCAATTAAAAACTTTCAAACGTACAGCGTAGCATTTTGGCTGACATAAAAGCTTTTGAGCATTTTATTGCTGCTTGTACTTCTGGGCAGGATTTGTAGGTGCTTTAATATTATGGTGATAATGTGTCCATTAATGCCTATTAGGCAAATGATAAATAATAAATACAAACTACAGTTCAGAGTAATTGGTGAGAGTCCAGCCCTTAAACCTTCATCAAAAGCACCTTTTTAATAATTATTTGTGTTAAAAACTCCAGTGTTCACTTCTGCCCAAAATAAATTCTTTTAGATGTTTGGGAAGAGGAAAATGGGGGGGGGGATCTGTGAGAGCACTGGGATAAATAAATGGGATTATTCTGGAGAGGAGCAGAGGTGTCCATGGGGTAATTTGAGGATTGCAGCCTGAGGAACTCCTGCCACACCCTGCTCTGCTCCTGTTCCCTGGGATTTGCAGGATCCCATCAGCATCCCTGGAAGGACATGGGTGAATCCTAAATCCTCCAGCAGCATCCCCGTGGCTCACCTGGGCAGCTGGCACCTCTCTTGAGTGGAAAGCCTCACACAGTGGTGGATTTACATGGAGTTTCCAAGGCTGTTTCCATGAGAATGTTGGATTTGAATAGCAAAACTGTAATTTTCGAGTCGCAGCAGACTCCATGCCATCTGTGCTCAACTTCAAACGGGATCCTTGAGAGGCCCCAAATTGCAGATGGAAATCGTGTTGCAGGGAGAGCTGGTGTTTTAATCCCATAAGTAATAGATGGGACATGAAAAAAAGGAATATTCAGGAGGCTTTTTTTGCCTGCTGAGTTTCTGGGAGGAGTTAAATACAAGCCTTGGGATAGTGGAATGTCCTGGGAGCAGCCTCAGTGGCTCTCAGCTGGGCTACCTTGGGCTAATTGGCTGCCAGCAAAGTTCACCCAGCCTGCCGTGGAGCTGTGGGTCTGTCCAGGGTATTCCTTTCCCCTGGGATTTGTGTTTCTTGCTGCTAATGAACTCAGGGACTCGGAGGTGTCTCCTGGCCCTGGGTGGATCTGCTCTGCCTTTGGACTCTGCTTTGCTTTGCAAGCTCTTTAGGGGAGTGTTTAAAACAAAAATATAAATGGAAAGTGAAATCTGTGTAGCTCTGTACAGGGCAGGACGAAGCCAAATCTGAAATTTTTGTGGTGAAATCTGTGCAGGAGGTTTTCCCAGGTATCCAGGTGTGCCCACACTGAGGATCCTCCTGGCCTGGGACCTTTTCATCCCCTCCTTGGCCCAGCTGTGCTGGGAAGGCAGAGGAAGAAGGGGAGGGAGCCTTGCCTATGTTTGGACCTTGCTGTGTGGGTTAAAGAAACATAAACCAGTCATAAGCAAAGAATTAAAGAGGAACTTGGAGTTTGGGGCATTACAAAGTCTGAATTTTGTGCTTTTTAAGCCATTTTTGGTTGTTCCCATTTTTGTAATTGATTCCTGAGGTGCAGCAGCTTTACCTGGGCACTGGTTTTACCTGGAATTGCATATGATGGTTGGAAAGATCCCCTTAATCCCAGCCTTGGTTAGCAGGATTTTATAGTTTTTCTGTATATTTATTGGAATTCTTGCTACTAATTTTAACTGTTTGTAAGAAGCCTTAAATTCTGAAAATAATCCCCGTGTTCCAACACAAATAAGGGTAAATTTTCAACTGCACTCTGGGCATTGGTGACTGAACCTCCAACAAAACAGACAAACACATCAATGCTAAGTTCAGGCAAATATTTTCCACAGAACACAGCCTGCAGTATAAATTCCAGTAAATACATGGCAGAACTTCCCAAAATGATGTCGTCTTTAATTATCTGTATTTCCCTGAAGAAACAGAGAGGCTTGCAGCTGGTTCCTTGACCTGAGTATTTCCAGTGTCCTTTCTGCTCCTGGGTAGGAACATCCCATCCAGCTTTTCCTCTGAAGGTGTTTAAAACTTTGTGCCAGCTTCAATCAGCCCTGATAAAAATCATTATTTTTCCATTCAATTCTTCCTTATTTTATTGACACTTTCTTGTTCTTCCTGCTCTTTCCTCAGCTTCCATGTGCCAGACCTGGAATATTTAAGTGTGAGGAGCTGTTTGTGTGTGCCACCACCTCTGTGAGCTTTCAGGGTCTCTCTTCAGGGTTTCTTGCTCTCCTCTAGCCTGGGGAAACTAAAGGATGAGCATAATGCTGTGATAATAAAAGCCAAATATCCTGTGGGAGCTTTGGAGAAGAGTTTTGGGGTTTTTCTGGTTTAATCTCGTGACTTTTGAGATAATCTTACGGTATGTGGAGGACTGACAAAAAACCACTTGGGTCTGTGGGGTTTTGTTCCCATTGGCATCCCAGAGCAGAGCTTTAAGGGTTTTATTTCTCCACCATTCCCAGGGAATACAGCAGGAGCTGTGGAAAGCAGGGAACTGGGCAGGGACGTGTGGAACTTCTCTTTCCAGATGGCGAATAAATGGGATTTTATGGAGTGGATGCCAGGGTGTACCCAGGCTTTCTGAGGGTCTGTTTTCCACTCAGGTGGGGAGGCTGAAGCTGGTAATTCCAGTTTGGGTAGATCTCAGAGGTGCAGCTGTGGTTTGGATGTTCCTTTGGGAGTTATTCCTGCAGAGCTTTGGGGCTGCTGTGGCCCAGCAGCTCCAGAGGAAGTTTTGACACAGCTCCTTGTGGGACCTGGCGACCTCTGGAGCTGCAGGAATGCTTTGCCAACCTTCCAGCTGCCTCAGGAAGCCTTCAGCTGGAACAATGGCACCGGCAGGCATGGAATTCCTGCATCTGAGGTGTGTTTAAAGGGGCTTTGCTGCCTCGGGAAACTGCAGGTTCTCCTGTGGTGTTCCCCACAGATGCCAGGAATTGTGTGTGCTCCTTGCTGAGTGTTCCTGGCCCCACAGATCCCAGGAATTTTGCTCCTTGCTCTGTGTGCCCTGGTCCCACAGATCCCAGGAATTGTGTGTGCTCCTTGCCAGGTATTCCCTGGCCCCACAGATCCCAGGAATTTTGCTCCTTGCTGAGTATTCCCTGGCCCCACAGATCCCAGGAATTTTGCTCCTTGCTGGGTGTTCCTGGCCCCACAAATCCCAGGAATTTGCTCCTTCCCTCTGGACCTTTCCAGCACTGCCAGGCTGGTGGATGAGCTGCAGGGATGAGTATCTGGTACCTGGCAGCAGCATAAATCCTGCTCACCTGGCTGCTGCAAAGTGCCTGAACTGTGCTTTTCCTCCTTAGATTTTTATCTTGAATCAGCTTCCAGCAGCTGTTTTTAAACCCAGAGAGTGTCCTGGTGGGATAAAGCTGGAATTCATTGGGAGGGGATGAGTTTGTGCCCCTTTGCTTGGACAAATCTGCCTTGTTTGAGCACAAAGATGAGGTTTCATCAGCACCCTTGATTTGCCAAGGATTTGCTGCATCCAGGGCTGAGGAGGTGACTTGGTTTGATTGGAAAGGCAGAGGCAAAGACCTTGTTCCCACTCAGAAGGGGTGGAATGGCATTTCTAGGAACTGCAGCACAGGAAGCTCAGTCATGGCATTGCTAGGGAAGAGGAATTCAGTGACTCTGAGGTGACTTGAGAAAATGACAGAGGGATTTTGGAAAGGGCAGCAGGAACTCTTGGTAATTGGGGTTGTCCATCCAAGAACACCCGAGGAAGTTAATCCAAGTGAAGATATAAATGGAAATGTGGTTTTAATTTGTTTCATGTCATTCATCTGTTCTCTTTTATTCCGAATGAAGGTGTCCATGCAGGGATTTAATTTCATCTAATCAAGGCACTTAGAGTCACATCCTTCATTAGTTTAGGGTGTGCAGTGTGCTCTCCTCTTCTGTGAACGTCCTGAAGGAGCTGTGGCCAAGGAATTGGCCATCAGGGGAGGCTCAGGGATGGTGCTGCTGGGATGCCCAAAGTCTTCCCTGTCCCTGCCTCCAAAGGGAGCTGGGATTTGCAGTGTCCATCCAGATCTGTCTGTTCCCTGTGATCCCTCTGGAGCCTGGCTGGGAGCTCCAGCACTGATGTGAACGCAAACAGGCACAGAAATGCACAGAAATTCAGTTGAATTTTGCTGGATTTTGGGAGATACATCTCAGCTTTGCCATTGAACTCACATAAAGCTGATATTACCCACTTAACTTCAGACCAGTTCATTTGTAGATTGTGGGATTTATAAGTTCTGTAATTAAACCATGTCTGATTTGTGCATCAGGACTTTTGTTCCTGCCTCCTTATTCCACTTCCATCCTCCTCTTTTATTCCCCTTAAACAAGAAAAGCAGAACTTCCCAAATCTGTAATTTGCTGTACAAGAACCACATGGATTGGTTTGGGTTTTTTTTTTTCCCTTAAATCCAGATTTTTATCATGTTTCAAATGCTTGTTTGCTCAAGTATGTTCCTCTGAATTTCTGGACACAGGGAACAAAAAGCTGGCCAGGCTGTCCATGAACAGCGTGCTGTGGAATGCAGTGTCGTGGCACTCGAGGAATTCAGTGATCTCTGTACCAAGAGCAAAATGTTGTTTATTGGTGCTTTTCTAAAGGTTGTTCTGGCTCTATAAAATTCTTTATCCAGCACTCAGGGAGTGCTGTCAGCTCTGAGAGTGTTCCTGCTTTCCTCAGCATCATAAATGTCCTGTAATGATCCTGGGCGTGATGCAGATCTGGGAAATCTTACTGGATGGGCTCTTCAAAGACTCAGACTCTGTCTTGGGCTGGGCTTATCCATCCAAGTTTTGTTAGGTTTATCTGGGCTAAAAGGATTTTTATTTTGTTGGTGAATTTATCCATTTTTTTGTTGATGTCATGCCCGAGATTTCTTCACTGCTGGGCTGGAAAAGTTTTATGAGAGATGATTAACTTCATGAATTTTAAGCTGTTTAACTCTCTTGCTGCTAAAATTTAAATATCTAGTAGTTTAAATATCTATAATTTAAATATCTCTAAGCCATTGGAAATTGGGTGACACAAACAGCACAATCCAACTCATGTTTTGGGCTTGTTTTCCCAAATTCCTGGTGGTTTTCCCATGGAAATATGTCTCCCATACACATAACAACATTTTCACTTGTAAATGATGCTTTCAACTTATTTCTAAATTCTTCTGTCCCTTTGGAAGTTGTCCCTATGGAGCACAATTCCTGTCTTGGATGCTTTGTGTGATTTAGGAAAGAAAACACCCACAGCCCCAATTCTGCTGGAACTGGAGAAATCCAAACTCAGCATGGCTGGGGTTGGGTTCTGTTGTTTTTTTCTACAGCTAAAACCTCTGGTGAGACTTGGAATTAAAGTGTCTTTGGGATCTCTAAAATGACAGCGAGGCAAAAAGGCTGAAATTGAGCAGTTTTAGAGTCACAGAAATACAATTTTTTAAATGTAAGCAGCAGAGCCTGGAGGAACAGGCAAAGCAACAACAGGATTTTGCAACAGAGCTGCAGTTTGCTTTTCCAGAGGATTGCCAGCTTTCTCTTGGAAAAAATTCGCTTTGCGTCCTCTCAGGCCGAGAACTGGAATAAATTTTCCCCTCCAGTGTCCATTTTCTAACTCAAAACTTACATAAGCACCAAAGCTGTGCCCAAAATGTGGTGGAGAGGTCGGGAGGAACCGAGTGTCACCTCGGAGCTGCTCCTCTCCCGAGCTGAGGGTGACCTTGGTTTGTCCTTTTTCTGGGTACAAATCACTGTTTCAGGATTTTTTTTAAATTTTCTTGCTTGAAATACACACTTCCCTGACCTTTCCCCTTGGAAAAAAAATAAGGAAAGTAAAAAATCCGGGTGAAAAATCAAGCTGGAGCGTGGCTTGGCGGCGAACGTTGGGAGTTTAGAATTTCTCAGAGGTAATTTTTGGTTTTCCTCTTGTTTTTGTAGGATGCTGTGACATCAAAACCGGTCATCCAGTTTCAAGGAAGCCAAGGGGTGAGTTTGTCCATGGAAAGTTCTTTACATTGAATGGGATTGAGGAATTTGGGCTGTCCCAGCTGCAGGAATGATGCTGGAGGTGAGAGCTGGAGCTTCAGGTGTGCTCCAGGAAGGTGTTTGCTCATGGACTCTCTCTCTCTAAAACCTTTTCCCTCCTCTTTATTTCCTAACCTTGCTAAATCCCAGGGAAATTCAGATTTAGGAGCCTGTGCTGTTGGGTAGAACAGGGAAAAGGAAGGGATGCAGAAATCCCTGCAGTCCTCACCTGTACCCCAAGAAAACACCGTGCTCAACTCACTGCAAGAATTTTTAACTCCCAATTCCTTCCAGCAGCAGAGCTTGGGGGCTGCTCAGAGTCCTGCAGGTTTATTTAATGTAACTGCAGTTCTGTGAGTACCAGAAGTTATTTTAGATTTAGGAGTTTTACTTCCCCAACTTGTGTTCCGCTGACAGAACTCTGGGATATTTTTAGCCCCTCGAACCAGTCTGTCATGCCAGTTGCTGACAACGTTGAGATTTACGTGGTGGTGTTTCTGGTAAAGCAATGCAGCCCTTCAGTGAACTTGAAAAATGTCATTTAGCTACCTTTTACTTCTAAAAAAGCCCACGTTTAACTTTAGTCTCTGCATAAAGAAAGGGAGTTTAATTTTTTTAAATTTTTTTTTCCCGATAATCTGAATTCAGCTGTGACTTCTGATTGTTTTTTATGCACTGGCAAGAGCAAAGCTTTCCAAAAGGCTTGGATTGAGTGGACATTAAACCCAGCACATTGTCCTTGCCCACATCCTACTTTGTGATATTATTCTTACTAGCAGTCCATAGAAAACGTAGCAGGAAAGACATGATTGTTATTGTAAGTTAAGAAGAAAAATACAAACCTTGTCCTGGGAAATAAAGAAAGGAGCAATTTCCAGGTTTTTTACTTTGTTTAGACTTAAACTTCCCCGAAAGCTCAGCATGAAAGTTGAGATCAGAATCTGCCCCTGAGGTTGGGCACAGTCAGAAGTGAGGAGGAGAACTGAAGGGTGGGTGATTTGTTTTTATTTGATGAGCTTTGCTCACAGAATAAAGAAGCTAAAACCACTGGGGATGCTTTCCTTTCCCTTTGGAAGCAGGATCTACACCTGGCTTTTCCTGCAGAGCTGTTGAAGTTTTGGAAATGCCTCCTCTGAATGCTTTTCCCTGAAGGAAATGTAGCAGAAGGGATCAAAACAGCTGAAAATGCTCCTCTGCTCGTGGTGGGTTCCACGTGGATCTGATGTGGACAAGGATTAACAACAAATATTAATTTCTGGGGATAATTAAGAATATTTTCAGATGCTGCAGTCGCTTCCAGAAATTAAAAACAGAAAAATAGAATTATTTAAAAATACAAAAATAAAGGAGTTAATTCTCTTTGAGCAGAGACGAGTGGCTGTGTCAGAGCTGCCTGGCACCTGCAGTGTCACTCCTTGGAGAAGGAGAGGAGCCAGGAGGGCTGGGCTGGGCTGCAGGGAGGATGTGGCAGCCAGGGCTGACCTCTGCCTGCTCCTCCTCAGTGCTTAATTAATGGCACTGCCGAGGAGAGGCCAAAGGTAGAGCTCTGAGGAGAGCTGCAGCTCCATGGGAGCGCACAGAAAGGGCTCTTTGTCCCTTTATTATTATTTTTCCTGGGTATGACAGGGAGCTGGCAGCTGGGGAACCATCTGCTTTTAAGGGTAGGGCTCTGCACGTCAGGATTCTCCTGCTTTTTAAGGAGCTGAGGCTCGAAATGCTTTCGAGGGATGCTCCATCACTTGGGTGAAGAGATAATCCCAGGAATTTACCAGGCTCTCACATCCAAATGATGGCATTAAGAGGTATTTGTTGAGCTGTTTTGCTTCTTAAATTATTTCTTCCACTCTTCCTCAATTCCCCAATTTGCTGCCTCCCTGTTTTGCTTCCCAAAAAAATGCAGCTGTGGAGAATCCCATTAATTTTTTGAGGTGAGAAGTTTGTGCGTAGCACAACTGTCAGTGTGATTTAAAGCAGTGAGGTTTTAATAGTGGGAATTTTCTGTGCAAGTATCCCTCTCTCAAAAGGGAAAAGCTTCACTTGGTGATTTAGGGAGGCAGGACATAAAGTAAGAATTTAAACAAACTGCTGCTTCTTGAATTTAATTCTCTAGAAGCCTTTAAAGATGTTTTCACCTATTCCAGTGTTACTCTAAAAGCTGGCAACGATACTTTCAGTTTCTAATACACAAAAAAAAAGAAACTTCTGTATTTGAGATACTAATTAACCAGGGAAGAGAATTGTTGGGAATAAAACCCGGGGTCAGCAAGGTGGCAGCAGAAAGGAGGAAGTCAGTGCTTGGAGCCCGAAATAAAACAGCTGTTCCAGTGACAAGGGACAAAACCTCTCCTGCCTGGATCCTGGTCTGGATCCAATCTCCCAGGAGCTGATAAAAACTTTGGGGATTTTGCCTTGAGATGTGTTTCTCTGTGGTGATGCTGCTCTTGTTAATGGCTTTTATTCTGGGTAATAATCAGAATTTCAGTTGTAATAACCAGGTGGTTTTTACCAGAGTGCTCCTCTAAACTGGAACTGTGGGTGTTCCTTAGGAGCAGCACCTGGCTGTCAGTTTTTCCTCGTGGATTTTCTTGGATAATTTCATAAGTTTTTATGGAGTTTTGAGCATTTTGCTTGTTTCAATGTGCACATCAGTTAGAATTTAAGAGCTGAACTACCACAGCATTACAAATCATGTGCACAACTGTGCTAGAAATACTGAAAATGCTTCTATTTTGGTGAAAAGACATGCAGAATCAGAGCTTAGGCTGCCTGAAATTTGCAGGTGCTGTGGGGTAGTGAGAGCAGGGACAGAATTGAACTGATGGGGAGGAAAAAACACCCTTCAGGTGCCAAACCCATTTTTAGAATGACTGTTGGGAGCAAAACATCTTTGCTTTGTGATTGGAAAATACAAAGTGTCCCCTGTTTCTTGGGATCAAGTTTTGGTATTAACAGTGGGCGGTGAAATCTCTGTCCACAGATGAATGTTACTTGAAAGAAGAAAACAGAAGTTACATCTGTACCGAGCTATTTTTAAGTGTCTCTGGTTACTGGTGCAGTACCCAGCACCAAAATTAGGGCTCCCTCAAAGCAGTCACCGTGCTGATTTGGTGGCTTGAGAAACCTTCTGTTTTCAGCTAAAAATAATTCCTAGATAACGGCTGGCTTGCACATGAGGCACTTTTCAGTACTAAAGTGACTCTGCCTCCTTTTACAGCCTCTGGAAACGCTGCAAAAACCCTGCAAAAACCCAAAATCGGGGCTTTTGGAGCACCTGTTTCTTCCAGTGGGTAAAACAGGAGTGAGGAGAAAGTTCTTTGAGTGTATGGAGATGTGATTTGGTGACATCCTGCAGGTTTTATTTTCCAGGCTCAGGTGCAGCCCAGCTCGATCCCCCTGGAAGAGAGACGGCCCTGTTGGATTTTCCTCTCCTTCCCATTCCCACCAAATTTCCAGCTGCAAAATCCCCCCCGAGCCTGCTGCTTACATAATTCTGCCTTTCCCTTCTGGTAAAGCAGAAGGGAATTTTCTTCCCCCTGCCTGGGTGGGGGCAGAGGATGCCAGGAAAGATTAAAAGGGCTCGAGGGCTGTGGCCCACGTTTGGCAGGGGAGATAATGGGGCTGCTCAGGGCGGGTCCAGCAGCACCCAAAAAATCTGCTCCCAGTGTTTTCAGACCTGCATCCCGGGGATAACTTGTCCTCCTGTATAAAGCAAGGCTCAGGTCTGGGTTTCTGGGCTGGTTTTTGGAAGAAGGGAGCTCTGTTTGAGGGCAGGGAAACGCCGTGCACAGGCTGGGCTCAAGAGCTCCTTGCTGCCTCTGAGAACATCCCTGTGGTTTAGCAGAGGGACACAGATCCCTGGGTTTTCCAGGCTGCTGGAGACGTCTGAGGTCTGAAGGAAACCACCCAAAACCCCTCCTGTCCCAGCACAGTCATGTGTGGATGCCACGGGCCGGCTCGCTGGGAGCGTGTATTTTCTGCGTAGATGTGGCAATCTGGGTAAATATAAATCCCTGTGGTAAAGGCTGGCCTAAAATAGGCTGGAGCTGGTGTTGCTTCTGTCTCAGCTTCTGGAAGCCATCTTAATTATCAAATATTGATGTGATAGTAGAGCTCAGATGCTGGCATTTACGTTGGATCCTGAATGCAGAGGGGAGACAGTTTCCCTTTAGGAAAATGAATGGCTGTAGGGGGAGTGAAAAAAACAATGCAGGATGGCTGAGGAGTTGTCTGTGGAGCACACTTAATGCTTGATTAAATATTTAATTTAGCAGCAGCGTCACACTCTACTGTGAGCCATGAAATCTTGTTATGGAATTATAATTTCTTAAAAAAGAATAAGCATGCTACCTAGTGACCTGGCTTGTGCTATGTTTAGTGCTGGATCAGGAATTCTAAAGAAACGAGCCTCGAGTGTTTTCCATGGAATATAAACAGTGGGAGCGAGTCTGTTTTGAGCCTGAATCAATAGAACTGGGTCAGATTCCTAGAACAAGGTGGCTGTGGGCTCTGTTTGAGGCAGCTGTGTTCTCTCACAGCCCTACCCACCTTCAGCTGCTCTTTCCCTGGGTTACCTTTTCCTTCCCCCTGCGCCCAGTGGGCATAACTCCAATTCTGCAGTAACCCGGGTGCAAAATGCAGATACGTAGGTAAGCAGCCGCTCAGAGCATCCTGGCTGCAGGAGAAGTGAGCTCTCCTCAGCCTGGGGTGACCCCAGTGACCAATGTTCCCTCTCCTCCTCCTCCTCCTCCTCTCCCGAGCAGCACATCGCCATCCCGAGGCCCGACCGACCGGCGGAGGTGCGGACCTTCACCTTTTATCTCTCCAATATTGGCAAGGACAGCCCCCAGGGGAGCTTTGACTGCATCCAGCAGTATGTGTCCAGGTGAGTGGGGGCATCCAAGGAAAACCCAGCC
>VWZV01009537.1:13165-32365 GCA_013397155.1 Irena cyanogastra | reverse complement strand
TTTTTTTTTTTTTTTTAACCCTCTCTTCTGGAGCATCTTTTCCCTAACAAAGCTTAATGCACATTCTTCCTTTTTAGAGTCTTTCTGCTCTGTATTGATGTGGTTTTGGTGGGTTTTTTTTTTGGGAAGCACCTGGTTCCCTCTCAGGTCCTCTGTGTGTCCCCCACTATTATTCAGCTAACACCCCCCAGCTGTCCCCCAGTGCCAGCCCGGTGTCCCTTTGCAGTGTCAGGAGTACCTTTTCCATTGCATTTCTCTTGCAGCAATGGCAATATCCATTTGGATTGCCTGGGAAGCATACAGGATAAAATCACCGTGTGTGCTACTGATGATTCCTACCAGAAGGCGAGGCAGAGCATGGCCCAGGCAGAGGAGGAGACTCGCAGCCGGAGCGCCATAGTCATTAAACCTGGGGGGAGATATGTAGGTAAGCAGCCACTCATTTTGGGGCTCTGCACTCCATTTGGCACTCAGCAGGCTCTGGAGGCAAATCCTGACGGTTTTGGCTTGATTGTGGCAGTCTGGAAAGTTCCTGGTAGCTCCTCGTGGGTGATTTAGGGGGCTGCTCTCCTTGCAGCGTGGTGTCTTCACTACCATCGTCACCCCGAGGGAGCTGTGGCTGCCCTGGAGGTGTCCCAAGATCAGGCTGGAGCAACCCAAAGGTGTCCCTGCCCATGGCAGGGGGTGGCACTGGGTGATTTTAAGGTCCCAGCCAGCCTGAAGCACTGGAGGCTGTCCACGTGCAGTGCCATGGCTCTGGCTTTAGGTCAGCTCTGTCACGTGGCTCCCTGCTGAGCCCTGCCAGTGTCCCTGCTCCTGGCCAGCTCAGCTAAAACTGCCACCACCATGTCACAGCTGTGCCCCACGGGACCACAGCAGGGAGGACACAGGCAGCAGTGCCTCTGTTAATAAACACAGGCACTGGAACAGCCCTTCTCACTGTGACAGCAGCAGGAAAGCCTTAGCAGAGTGAAATAAAACCATGGCAAATAACTCAGGGAGCATGCAGAGACCCAGGGCCCTGCTTAACCTCAGCTCACAAACTTTGGGCACAGACAGTAACCAGAATGCAGTTTCACTATTTTTTTTTTCCTCCCTGAGGCAGCTGCTTTTCCTGCAGCCCATGTGATCTGCAGCCAGCCTCTTCTCAGAGGATCTGTGATGAGAAGGGTTGAGTTGCAAAATGTAGAACTGACCCAGACTCATTGTCACAGCAGCCAAGTGCTCAAAGCTGAGAAAGGAGATAGTAATCAGGAAGGAAATGCATTGATTTCCCGTAGGCCAGAAGATTATTTTGTTTAGCTCCTCTTTGAGAACGTTACAGTAAGTGCCTGAAGTTAAAGCTTCTGAGGGAGAAGATTCTCAAAGCATTTTGCTTCCTGGAAAGATGGAGCAAAAACTTCTTAAAATTAAAAATACTCCTGGCTAAAACCTTTTCCTGCCCTGAAATGGAGACAGAGCTGTGTGAAAGCAGCAGGGGCAGAGCGTGTGCTCCTAGATAAGATGTCAGTGTTTGAGGAGGGGAGCTCTGGTCCAAGAAGGAAGGGCTTGGAAGGACAGTCCTCGTGTGGGATCTGCAGGTCCTGGTGTGCCAGCAGCATCAGCTGATTCCTGCAGCCTGGGCTGGAGGGACAGGGCTGGCTCTCACATTTCCAGGAGAACACGGAGCTCAGCACTTGAGTGCCAGTGGAGTGGTTCCAGGCAGCTCAGATGTGGAAAAATTTATAGGAAATGTTGAAAGTGGAGAGCAGCAGAACTTACAGATGTGAGCTGACACTTGGATAAATAGATATGTAAATAGATAGCTGCAGGTAAAGCTGCAGGGGATGTGTGCTTGTAGCCACATTAAATATGTGTGTGCATGCATCCACAGACGTGCACGTGTATAAATATTTGAAAATCCTTTGTGTCCTGGCTTAACTTAGTTTTTTCTTTTCCTATCACTGCACATTTTGGCTCCAGCCTTTAAATGGAAACCTCCCAACGTGATGTTTTTACTGTTCATGACCTGGCAAGAGTTAAGGCAGCTCTAGAAAGCTGACGAATCTTCTCTCATCCCATTTCTGGAAACAAAATCCAGTTGACCTCTGGATTGTGGGATGTCTAACGTGCGGATTGGTGTTGTTCCCCCTCTCACCTCCCCTCAGCCCTGCTGAGGATGGCTCGTGCTTCCTCTCCCAGCACTGTGGTGTATAATAAGAAGCCAGGAAATGGGGCCTGGGTTACGCAATGTGCAGCTTAGTAAAACAAACAGTGCAGACAATCCCCAGTATCTTCAGATGACTCAGTTGGAAACGTTGCTTCCTAGCAATGGAGCAGTGCCCTGCTGGAATAAAGCTCCCAAACACTTGCAGTAAATGCTGGATGTTGTTTGTCCTAGCGAAGGTCACTTTCTCCAGTCCAGGTGATTATTGATTGGATCTCCAGGTTTCTAGACCTTGAAACCCCACCACGTTTTTGTTTTCAGCTTTGCTGGGTTTGCCTTTGGTAGCAGGAACCTGCTCCTGTATTTGAAACAGTCCCTGTCTTTTGGGCTCTCCTAAGAGATGGTGTGAGGGTTCTGTTTTCCAGTAGGAATGGGAAAAACGAATTGTTGGATGGTGCTGTCAGCTGCCAAGAACCTCAGTGGGGATGGAGCTGAGATGCACTCGTGAGCCAGCTTTATGTTGTCACTTATCTGCAGTGGAGAAGGGGTTATTCCATCAGCACAGGCAGCACCCTCATGAATAGGCTGATGGCCCAGTGTCAGCCCCATTCACGGGCCGTGTTTGGAGGGGGAAGGGAGGTGACCCAGCCCCATAAAGTTCCTATTGTTCTAAAAGCAGAAACATCTGCTGGAGGAGCGTTTTTGCTGAGCTCAGCAGCGGGGAGCCGCTCGTTGACCAGTTCTGGTCTTTCCACTCCGTATTTCCCCCTCTTCTACATAATAATGCAGAATTTTCTTCTCGTAGGGAGGGCAAAAATAGTTTGATTAACCGTGGGGGATACGTGCACTTGGGATAAATGAAAAGCTGCCGAACAAAGGGAGCTTTATGTGAGCTGGTGGCCAATAATACTCAGGTTTCCAGAGCTTGGTGTTGCTGTTTACTCGTTACAAGCTTGTCATGAACCATAAACCTCACGGGATGCTCGTTCCGGCGGCGCGTCGGGACGGAGGGGCTGGTGTGGTGTTTGTCCTTCCTCGTCACCTGGTGGCATTGCCAGGGGTGTGACGAGCTCCACATTGGTGTTGACAGCCCACTGGCCTTTGCGAGGTGACTGCTGCACTTCACTATTCTCGTCTCATTTTAGGCAAAAAGGTTCAGGTGCGTAAACCTGCACCAGGAGCTTCCGATGCTGTTCCCTCCAGGAAGCGCCCAACGCCAGTCAACCTTGCCAGTGCAATAAAGAGAGGCAATAGTGCGATTTCCCAGAGACCCTTCAAAGATAGGGTTGTGCACTTACTGGCACTAAAGCCTTATAAGAAACCTGAACTTATTCTCAGATTGCAGAAGGATGGACTTTCTCAGCAGGACAAGGATTTGCTGGATAACCTTCTGCAACAGGTTTGTACTCTGATGAAGGCAACGGTTTAGGTAAAGGGAGAAAAAAAAAAAATGTCTTCTCAGCCCCCCTCTCACCCCCACCCGTGGCAGTGGAAGCTGTTATCTCCAGGCTGCAGCTGAATGTGACTCTAAAGGCTGTGGGGGACACAGTTCTCAGCTCCCAGTGCTGGTGCAGAGATAGCAGGAGCCTCCCATGGCTACACCTCCAACCAAGCTGGATGGTTTTGGCTCACCAGATCAGTCCCTTTTAGAGGGACACTTCTGCTTGGTCATGGGGAGGATTCTCTTAACAGAGGATCTACAAATTATTTGATTATAACCTCTAAATCTCTATTTTATTCTCATGGAGGTAAAGGAGCAGCGCTCTGTATTGGTACAAGTTTTGTATATGAAGGAAAAGATGTCCCCACTGTTTTTGGACTCCTCAGAGCCTTTCCTGCTTGGAAGTGCCAGTGGTCAGGTGTGAAGATTGTGCAGCTCCTTGCCAAGCACATTATTGTGAAAGCTGTCTCCAAGCTGAATCAGTTCCTAGCACTTTGAGTCACATTAAAGGTGCCATTTTAGGCCTCCCAGTAAACACCTTCATTGCTTTATTAAACACATCATGGCTATTTATTTAAATGCTGCAGCTGCCTTCTTCTGGATTGGAATAGATTCTGGAAAAAAAAAACTCCTTATTTTTTTTTTATTTTTTACTCCTTTCCATAAAGAGTGAGACAGGAGTTCACTTTGCCCAAGGGCACAGGGCAGGTCGTATTAAAAACAGAGTCACAGCTGGCACAACTCGTTCCTTCCTTAGATTTTAATCCCAGAGCCTTTAATTTCCCAGCAGCTTTTTGGAGCACTTTTTTTTCAATTCTCTCACTGAGTTTCAGAGGTAGAAAACTCTTGTTTCTGATGATGGTTTTTGATGGATGCTGCGCCCCAGCCCTGGCGCGTGCGGCGCTGGCCACGGGGCCGCCCTGCTCGGGCTTTGGCTGCTTTGGCTGTGAACGTGGTGCTCGTAAAGTTAATCCCTCTCAGCCCTCCCAGGGCTCCCATGCACAGGCAGACACAGATAAGCTAAAAATTACAGGCTGTGTTAAAGCTACACGGCTAAATCTGTCTAGGTGTGGGTTTCATTGTGCTCTTGCATCTCTCGCAGGACTCCGTGTTCCTGGCGGCCTTTTTGCCTCATTTTGCAAGGTTTCTATTTTTGGGAGGGCTGGGGTGGAGCTTGCAGAGTCCCACACGAGCAAAACAAGGAGGTAGCAGCTCTCAGCCTCTGTGCAGAGAAAAAATGCAAGTTGTTCTTCCCGGGCTCCATGAACAGGCAGGAAACAGAGAAATTCTGGGAGAATTGTTTGGGTTTTTTTTTTGGTAAAAGGACAACCTGGATTGGCTTTTGTCTCCTGAGTGTGTTTACAGGGATACCTCGATGTAAAACACAGCTCAAATTCTTGTTGTATTTTGGCTCAGGATTTTGGAAAGCTGACAGGACTGAAAGGAAAAACAAAGTGTTTGTCATGTAAACTGATAACTGGGCTTTGTATTCTTCGCTTATCAGGAGAGTTTGCCATGGTGCTTGTGCAGCCTTTTGCTCTGAAATTCCTAGATTTTTAATATTTTTATATCAGGTTGTAGCCTCCCTAAAGCAAAAGCAGGGGAATCAGCAGCATCTTCGTTCAAGACTTCCCACTCCTTTGCTTGTTTTTGAGGCATTTTCCTGCTGTGTGGATAACAGAAATCCCTGAGCACAGCCACGTCCTGAATGGAGACCAGTAATCCCTAAACAGATGCACAAGATCTCCATGCACTGAATAAAAGCATTTTCCACTTTCAAGGGTAGCAGTCCCTGAGCTGAGGGGCTCCAGCAGGGAATTTGGGCTGCAGCTGCTGGCTTTGCCTGGCTTGTGGGCAGAGCTTTTGGCTCCTGGGCCTCCTTATCCCTCCTCACAAACACATTGAAGGCTTTATTTTCATTTGAAACCTGCAGTGCTCTGCAAGCTGAGGGTGCCCAGAGAAGCTGGGAGTGTCCAAGGCCAGGTTGGAGCAATGTGGGCTAGTGGAAGGTGTCCCTGCCCTTGGGATCTGATGGAACCAAAGCATTCCATGACACTCGGGGTCACCCAGGAGAGGTTCACTCTCTGAAAACCTCCCTGGGACTCTTTGCTTTGTTCCAACTCCGGATTTTCAGGCGTGTACCAACAGCAAGAAGTTAAATTTTCAGTCAGGCTGTGGAAAGACTGATCCAAGTGGGATAACTCCTTCCCGAGTTGTTTCCATTCTAACCCAGCTCTGCCCATTCCAGCAGCTTCTCCTCTCAGTGCAGGCACCACTCAGGGTTTTGTGGGGAAACTCCACGGGGTAGGGTTGGATAAAATGTCAGGCAGCTGCTGCTGCGAGTGTGCCCAGCTCCCTGCAGTGCTCTGCTGGCTTGAAGCTGGAAATGCCACGTTCTCTTCTTGCCCTGGAGAAGTTCTCCATAAAATCCAGGTGGTCCCAGGGCATTCTCCTCACAGCTCCCTGAGAAAGCAGCTCTCTGTGGCCTGTTTTGTTGGCTCCTTAGTGAGGAATTATCTCCTGGCAATTGTTAACCAAGTTATCACCCCGAGAGTTCCTCTTTGGCCATAAACTGCCCCATTTTGGCTGGGGGACAGGTGTGATAAGGGAGCTGCCTGTTCCCATTAAGGCTTTTTTTCCAGGTGTTTCCATCAAATGGTGTTGTGCTGGTCCAAGCTGAATAATCTCTTTTAGATGTGACTTATTTCCCACTCAACTGGATGTGCTTTAGAAACTCATTATGAATTATTGCAGTGACAAGGCAAAAGGAAAGGTGCAGTTTGATTAAATAATCTTAATAATAAGGAAATGAAATATTAAAGTCTCTCCTTGTTCTCTGACTCTACTAACAGCTGCTAAGTCTGCTCAGATTTTACCTTGATCTTAGCTCTTGTTTGGTCGAGGAAGTGAGAAAATGAAACCCTAATGATGGTTTTCCAAATTCCTTCTGTTCCAGGTGGCAAATCTGAGTGCCAAGGACAGCACTTTCACACTGAAAGATTGTGTATACAAAGAGGTGCAGAAGGACTGGCCTGGCTACTCAGAAGGAGATCAGCAGTTGTTGAAAAGGATCCTCGTTAGGTAATTATCCATTTTCTTCTCTGTGATATCATCCAGGGGCTCCTGGGCCAGGGAAGGTTCTGTAAATCAGGGTGGCCAAGGTCTGGGAGTGGAGTGTGTGACTTATTTTGACATCGTTTTAAACTGTCCATCATGTAGGAGTGGACTAAACGTGAATATCCAAGTGGATCCACTCTTCACATCATCCTGGGCTGTCTTTAAATTTTTAGAGGCAAAGCTTGGGGGAAACCTGCCAGGGAGCAGAATTAATGCTGCTGGTCTGAAATCCTGAGGGATGAGGTGATGAAAAATCTCCAGCTCAGCTCTGCTTTGAAACTCTCCTTCCTTTTTTCCACATCTTCCTGTGCGGGCTGAAATGTTTCGTCCCTAAATCTGAGATTTGATTGAAATTGTGGATGCAGGGAAGAGCAAGAGGTTGTTCTGCAGGGATCAATCCCTTAAAACTCCTGCTGGTTGTGCTGCTTGGAGTGTGATCTCTGTTCCCATGTTCCCTCTGGAGCAGCCCTTAACTGACTCACTTCATCCTTACTGCTGAAAACTTTTCCCCTCTAGAGATATTTTCCTTAGGTGAAGCCTCCAAGCTTGGAAGCTTCTGGCTGGCAGGGAAAGAGACCAAATCTCCCAGTTTTACACAGAATTCTGCTCTCAGTGCTGATATTTTTCAGTGCCTTGGTGCAGATTTTCTCATGCAGGCAGAGCTTTTACTTGTGCTTTATTTTATTGCACTTTTGGTTAAGCTGAAGCACAGCATGCTCTGTTTGAGCACTTCCCATGATTTAAAAGCACAATTGACTTGGGGATGGGGCCTTTTAAACCAACAGAAAACTTGCACTCTGAGTGCTTTGACGTGCTCAAGGAAAATCAAAACTCATTTAAATGGCCTTGATGTGAAATTATAATTAAAAGGAAAAATAAAACTGCTGTGCAATCTTTATGGCTTGGGGGAAAAAAAAAAAAACAACCCAAAGTGAATTTCTCCCTGTAGAAAAGCCATGTTTACTGCTTTTTCTAGAATTGTGGCATTCACTTGGGCGAGGGTCTAAAAATAGACCTTGGAAAGGATGTATTCAACTGTACAAACAAAGCCCTGCTCAGGCAGTGCAGGTAATGAGGCTCCAAAATGGAAAAAATAAAAACCATGTTGGGTTGAAGACAGGAGAAAAACAGAGAAAGGGCACGGGAGGCAGCAGAGGTTGGGGGTTGCATCACCAACCAATTGTTCAGCTCCCCCTGGATTTCAGGGCCAGTGGCCACTCAGAGCCTCAGCACTGCAGTAATTAACACATCTGCAGATATTAAAGCTGGGTCTAACTAGGCTCGGGTTAAACCAGCTCTTTTTTCCCCTCTTTTTTCATGTTTTCTATCCCTGTGTCACCGCTGGAGCAGCCTGGTCTGTGGGAGGTGTCCCCAGCCTGTAACTGGGTGAGCTTTCAGGTCCCTCCAGCCCAAACCATTCCAGGAGTCTCTGAACTCTTTCCTCTGCTGAACTCAGTGCTTGCAGGGCTCCCTAAATCCAGAATTAACAATTAGAAGGTGTGACAGGCTTGCTCAGGCAGCCCCCCAAAGCCACTTTCACTGGGGTGTTTGGGCAGTAGCAGTGTCCCCATGCTCACAATCCTTTCCTTGATCTGTGGCTGCTGAGGTTGTTTTAAATAAAATTAAACAAAGCCAGGACAGTGGTGACACTGCAGATGTCTGAATATTGCTGCAACATAGCCCAAGGTTCAAGCTCAGGTTAAAAGCCAAATCTTTTCAAGTCCTGGGTGTTATCCCTGAGATAAATCTTGCCAGTGTTTAAAGGACAGGAGTGAGCTTTAGTGCTGATTCCAATTTCTTGGGGGAGAATTGAAAAGTGGGTTATTGTTATTTGTCAGGCTCCACAGCACCTGACAAACTGACTGCAGAGCTGCTTTATTAAAACCTTTAACCCTGAATTCTGCTTTTTTTTTTTTCAGTTTGTCAGCTGCAACTTGATGCAAGAGTAGTTTGTTTTTTATTTTTTCTGGGTGATTAATTGAGGGGCAGTCTGGTGTCAGAGTTCTTGGGCAAAGCTGGTGGGCTGGGAAAACACTCTGAGATCTGCAGAGGAGCAGAGACCCAGCCTGGAGGGGAATTCAGGCACTCAAGTGATTCTAATTGTACTTTTTGTTGCTACAAAAGGGTTGTTTTTTTTTTTTTTAATTTGTCCAGTACCACAAATACAGCCCAGAGTAGCTCTGTTTTGCATGATGCAACTTAAAACTATTATTGGGAAGCCCAAAATGTAAATCCTGGTGGACCAATAATACCTCAGCAGTTCCTGTTACAATGCTGCTTTTCCTGGACCCAGAGGAGCTCGCTGCTGAAAGGGCTCCTGTTGCCATAAAATGTTGTTTTAATGATGCTAATGAGTGGGAGAACTTATTCCTCAACATCTGAGCTTGAGTTTCAGCCCCTCTTCAGTGAGCTTTGCTATCTGAGTTGTCTCAGAAAGAAAAACTCAGCAGAAATTTGTGTAATTAATGTCTCCCTGAGCTGTGTTTCAATCAGCAGGATATCAGTATCTGATCTCCTTTACACCTTAAAATTCAACGCCACTTTCACTGATCTCCATGTGAATTATGTTTCTGAGGCTGGGATTAATTTCTTTTAATTCTTGTGTCACCAGTTTAAGAGAAAAAAAGGTGAAATTGTTGAAAAAGGAGTTCCACCCTCAACAGGGAATCCTTTAATGTGTCCAAGAGCTCAGCCTTGGCCCTGTTGGTCCAAGGTTTTCCTTGCATTGCCAAAGAGCCACAAAAATCCCGAGACGGCGAGAAGGAGATGAGAAATTCCAATTTATCATTGACATTTTCCAGTTCTCCATCTCCTCCCCAGGCTTTATCAGAGACCAGAGCCTGAGGGAGCTCCTTTGTGGCACCTCTGAGCAGAGTCTGAGCCCGAGGAGAGCTCAGGGTGTGCAGTGCCAGCTGTCCCTGGGCTCGGGCTGTCAGCAGCCCCCGTTGTGTTTTGCAGGAAGCTGTGCCAGCCCCAGAACAGCGGCGCCTTCCAGGGAGAAGCTCCTTCCCTGAGCCCTCCGAAGGACACCCTCAACTCCAGCTCTCCCCCTCAGGTGGGTGACCTCCCCTTCCCAGCCCCTGGATCCGTGTGCTCCTGATGGATTTGGCTGCTGGGCCTGGCTCCAGGCTGAGCTGGGGCTGTCTGCACCCTGTAATCACCTGCTGCTGGGTCAGGAGGTCCTCGCGGTTTTATTTCTGTTTTATTAAGTTGCAGTCTCGCTCTGGCTTTCCTCAGCATCTGTTTCTCCTCTGGACGTGGCTCAGCGAGGGCCTGTGGAGAGGATTCTCTGACAATGAGGCTCAGGTTTAGTTTTAAGGGCTGAATTCCTTTTGCAGTGCCTCCATCCCTCCTGGAGTTCCTGGGAGAACGAGCTTGTGTTTTCCTCATTACTAATAATCGAGTGGAACCAAGCTGTAATAAGCAGCTCCCAAACATGCTTGAGTTATTAAAACCCTTGACCTTTTGCAGCCTAATTGCCATGACAGATCAGTGGCAGGTTGGGCTGCTCCTGGCTCGGGTATGCCAGAGCAGGGAGCTGTGAAAAGAACATTTTTTTTCTGCTTTTTCCACGACCATAAACCACCCGGGAGCCGCGTTTGACGCGTGTCAAGCAGAGCCTTGTCCCCAGTTCTCCCAGCATCTCCCAGCACAGGCGTTGCTGGCGTTGTGAAATGTTCTGCCTTCCCTTCTCCCAGTGTGGGTCAGCCCAGACAAGTTGAGTATTTATTCTTCTCCTGCCAGTGGAATGTGTAATGCCTGCTTGTCTGGACAGACGCACCGAGGATTAGTGGCAAAGAATATTAACAGGTAAAGAAATTATGTGCTCTCTGGCACTGAGGGAGAGGCAGTGCTCTGGTTGAGAACAAGGACTGTGTAACTTGTTTGCCAGGTAGCTGATTCTAAATCCTCTCCTGCTCTGCTGTGGGCATGTTCCTGGTGAATGAAGAATGATCACCTTCGAGTTAGCTCAGAAAGATCCTGGTCTTGTGTCGTTGTTTGAGGTTGAAAAATCATCTTGTTTCTCTGGCTGTCCATATTTTAAAGATTCCAAGCTCTTTAGGATGAGGTTTTGATCTCTCAGAATGACACAGCTGAAACTTTGGGGGTTGGATTTAGGAAAGGCTGGTGAAACAGGGACAATCCAATGTGGAATAGAAATGTTTCCAGCGTGGTTCTGTCGTGTCAGACAGCAAACCACAGCATTGTGAGCTGTCACTTTTTTAATACTCCCTGGCTGTAGTTTCTATTTAGAGAAATGGTTTGTAATGGGTGCAGTGCCAGCAGGGGATTGGGATTTGGTAGGCTGGAATGCAGAATATTTTGGGCAGTTCAGCTGTGGAATGAAGGTGAAGAAGATTGCTCTGGTAATTCTAGAAAACAGACATATAGAACCCTCCTAACCAGAGAGATGAGTTTGGAGAAGCTGATACTTGTTGTTTTCAGAGAAAAGGTTGTGAAGCCTGGCAGATTTTTGAGCTCTGTCAGCTGTTCAGAGCCCTGCAGACAGAGGTGGCCCCTCCTGGGGGAGATGGACACGGGGAGCCCGGGGAGGTGACGTTGCCAAGCCGGTCGGACGTGCTGTCCTTGCCCCTCCGGCTCAGTGGCAGAGCCAGCAGCTCTCCCTTAATTACCCTGACAGGTGGAAAGAATTCCTGGCACTGAGCAGTGTCCTCAAGACCCCTGAGTTAGCAAAGAGAGAGAAAATCCAGGGGGAAAAGAGGGAATTAGGGGCTGCTCCAGCCACCATCCAGCTGCGTTTCAGCCACGGAACAACATTTCCATTCGCAAACACGTCGCCATCCTGCCTGAGACAGAAAGAAAATAATGGATTATCCAAAACAAATAGCCAGAGCTATCGCTTGTTTTCCTCTGGGCACGAAATAATCTTTGGCTCAGAGCTGCTGCAGCCCCAGAGCTGCCAGGTGGGCACACACTGAGGGCTGGCTGAGGTGGCTTTGGCTGGCACGGGCTGGGCTGAGCCTGATGGATGAGTTCTTCCATGGAGCAGCTTTTCCAGGCTGGAGGCAGCTGCCTCCAAGCTGTGGGCACAGCTGGGAACCACTTCCTTCTCTAGCCTTGCTCAAAAAAGGGTTGCTCAGGTCACGTTGGGCCCTGTGACGTGGCTTTCTAGATGTCCCCTTTTGCCTGAAGTTCTCAGAACTGAGCACTTGGCACTTCCTCCCCTCTTCCGGGCAATGCCTCGCTCTTGAGAAGAGGAAGGAGCAGGGAAGGGGTGAAGCTTTGGCCACAGAGCTGGGAATAAAGTGCAGAACTGGTGAATCCCTCCTTGCTCCAGAGGGCTGAGCACGTTTTTCCTTCACAGGCACTTTGGGGTGCTCAGGGCAGATGTGTTTATCATGGAATTGTTTGGGTTGGAAGGGAGCTTAAGGCTCACCTTGTGCCACCCCTGCCGTGGGCAGGGACACCTTCCACTGTCCCAAGTTGCTCCCAGCCCTGTCCAGCCTGGCCTTGGACACTTGCAGGGATGTTTCCACTCTCCAGCTGGCCGGGACAGGCAGAGGGAGGCTGCAGGGTTTGAGTTCCAAGGGCTGGGTTTGGAAGAAGCCGCAGTGAGAGCGGGCTGGGGGTGGCACGGGCTGTGTGTGGATAATGGGGGAGGTCAGGAATTGCTGGTGGGATTCTTGAAGCTGTCCCAGCAAACCGTGGGCTCTGGGAAGCAGTTTGGGATGGATAAACTGCTTTTCCCGGGGATATTCCCTTCTCCCCTGTATTGCACCACCACCTAGTGGTAACATCCAGCTCCACTTCTCCACCTTCAACGCCATTGATTTCTCCTTTTTCCCCCCTCCTCCCTAACAGAAACGATCCCTACCTGTGGAGTTCATCGACCCCCTGGCCAACAAAAAGCCCAGGATCTCCCATCTGGCTCACAGAACCCAACCCACTCTCAACGGGAAGCTGAATTCCTCCAACGGGAAGGACCCCCTGGCCCCCCCTGCCCTGCCCCCGGCTCTGCCCGAGCCCGTGAGCTCCAGCTCCTCCCTGCCGGCCCTGGAGCTGCCCAGGCCTCACGATCCCCTGTCGGATGTCAGCAACGACCTGACTCACAACGGCAGAGACTGTGAGAGCAGCACGGAGCCTGCCGAGAGACTGAGTCACCCCCTGCCCACAGACTGTGCCCAGAGCAGCAAACACAACTGCGGCTCCTACGTCAAATCCAAGAAAAAATCCAAAAAGCACAAAGACAAGGAGAAGGAGAGGAAGGAGAAGAAGAGCGAGGAGAAATGCAAAGAGGAGAAGCAGAACTGTGAAGTAATAAAAAATGCTGACTTAGTTAGTGTTCCCCAGGAACAGGTCCCAGGTGAGTGGGGGCCCGGAGGTGCTTTGCTGTTGGCTGGGTGTGATGCCAGGATTCCCTGGAGGAATGGGCACATGCTGGGCCATCCCAGGTGCTCTGGGGACACGAATGCCAGCTCTGTCCTCCCTCCAGATCACCAGAGGTGCTTCCTCCCCACACAGGCTATCAGGTTTTTCCTGTTTAACCTTTCCTGCTGTTGGGAGCTGCCTCAGAGTGTGTCGTGTTTTCTCCTGGTTAAATTAAAAGCTGGGATGATCAGTGGGGATGAAAGGCTGGGAGCAGTGGGAAGAGCAGTGCAGCGCTTGTGTTGGCTGCTGTGATGACTGTTGTTTGGGTTTTTAATGAAAAGTTACTCACAAAAGCTTTTAAAATCAGCTACAAAAGAAATGATAGATAAACCTGGTGATAAATGCTGTTGAAGCAGTGGAGAACCAGCTCTTCCAGGCTGGAAAAGTTTCCTGACATCCCACTGGGGCTGGGGATTTATTTATTCAAGGGCTGACAAAGCAGTGAATCTCCATTGAGGTGGGCTGAAAACATTTTCCATCCAGCCACTGTTTCAGGGTCAGGTCCGTGCACTCTTAGAAGCCAGAGCAGAGAATATTTCCTGGCTGATCCCATCCCTTCCTTCTCTTGCTGTTTCCATGATTTCTGCTGTTTGCTACAGCTCCCCAGAGCTCTGGGACTTTTCTGGGAATATCTGCTAAATTCCTCTGTGCATTTTCCCTCACCCTGGTATTATTTTCTACATCCCCCTTCCTGCCTGGTGCATGAAAACCCTCCAGTTTTGGCTCCAAAAGGAGGATATTCTGAAATGGAGACTCCTTGGCTGGATTCCTGGACAGGGGGAGCTTCTCAGGGTGTTGGGACTGAGCTGCTCCCAGCCCTCCCCTTCCCCACAGGACAAAAAGCATTTTGATTGCTGAGGGCAGTCTGTGGGGCTGGTGGGTGTGTGGCACTGCAGAACTGAGAATTCTTCTACTTCTGTGTCAATTCCAGGTTGTTTTCTCTGGATTTTGTGTTTCTTCCACGTTGTTTCTTTTCCCCATGAGCCTCTGGAGAGGTTCTGGAGAGACACTCCCACATTCTCTCTTTTTGTCTCATAAATACCCAAACACCCCAAATCCTTGGGAAGTTGCTGAGCCTCCTCCACCACCTTTTCTGCTTCTCTTTGCTGTTTAATTCCTGGATTTTCGTTAGTTCTTAGGAGTTGGGTTTTGTTCCTGCTGCTGTTTGGAGGTGACAGATCCAAGCAGGACTGGGAGCAATCATAAACAGGATGTGGTCAGTCCTGCTTGGATCCTGGACAGCCAGAACTGGGATGTTTTCCTTCTGTGGGTAGCACCAGCCTTGTCCTGCTCCTTCCCCAAATTCCCCCTGGAGCTGTAGGGAAGCAGAGAATCACCAAAAGTTTGGGTTGGAAGGACCTTGGAGCTCATCTGGTTCCACCACCTGCCCTGGGCGGGGACACCTCCTGCCAGAAGTGGGAGTTTCTCCTGGGAATTTTGTTCCAGAGGCTCTGGAGGGAGCTTTGGGGTCCTTTCAGTCAGTAGGTGGCACTCACAGGCAGAAGAAACCTCCTGTGTCCCTTCCCTTCCACCACCCTCAAACCCTGCCCTGCATCTTCCCGGCTGTGGCCAGGAAAGGAGGAAGAGCAGCAGGAGCTGCAGCAGGAATTTGGGATTGGGATGGTTGTGGAAACACTGGCTTTGTGCCGTTCTCCCATCCTGCTCAGCAAAGCTTTTCTCTGGGAAATCAGAGGAAAATCCATCTTTTTAAGGATGCAGTCAGGGCGCTGCTGACTCAGGTTGTGCAGCTGAATCTGGTGAGGGTTTGGAGTGCAGCACACAATTTGTGGAAAATATCCCTTTCCAAGCGTGGATCCAGCTGCTTTCTTCCTCCACTTTTATGCTGCAGTGTTTGTGGGTGTGGAGGATGAGTCTGCTTTGGGTTTATTCTGTTCTTCCTTCAATTTCTGAGCATTCTTAGGCTGAGCCTTCATTAATGCCTGGATTTGTATTTGGAGCTGCATTCCCTAAAATCCTCTGTGGGGTGCCCTGCAGGACTCTGGGCTGTTAATTCAGGAATCTCAGCCTGGACAATTCAGGAATCTCAGCCTGGATAGTTCAGGAATCTCACCCTGCATAATTCAGGAATCTCACCCTGCATAATTCAGGAATCTCACCCTGCATAATTCAGGAATCTCAGCCTGGACAATTCAGGAATCTCAGCCTGGATAGTTCAGGAATCTCACCCTGCATAATTCAGGAATCTCATCCTGGACAATTCAGGAATCTCAGCCTGGATAGTTCAGGAATCTCACCCTGCATAATTCAGGAATCTCACCCTGCATAATTCAGGAATCTCACCCTGCATAATTCAGGAATCTCAGCCTGGACAATTCAGGAATCTCGTCCTGGACAATTCAGGAATCTCGTCCTGAATAATTCAGGAATCTCGTCCTGGACAGTTCAGGAATCTCAGCCTGGACAATTCAGGAATCTCAGCCTGGACAATTCAGGAATCTTATCCTGGATAATTCAGGAATTTCAACCTGGATAATTCAGGAATCTCAGCCTGGACAATTCAGGAATCTCAACCCGGATAATTCAGGAATCTCGTCCTGGGTAATTCAGGAATCTCAGCCTGGATGTCCCCAGAGGAATCTCCCAGGTGTAGAAGCAGGAGAACAGAAGGTTCAGCTTGCCCAGCTCAGCTCTCTGGGCTCAGGGCTGTGTTTTCCTCCTTCCCAGTGGTGCTCTCAGTGTTATCCCACTCCAGGCACTGTTTCTCCACCAGTTAAATTCAGATTTTTTTTCAGTGCACGGGCTGATGTTGGTGTTGTTTTGCTGACAGACAAATACTGGAGGAGCCTTGAACTTTCAGCCACCTTGTTGTGGCTCCTCTGCCTCTGTCAGTTCCAAGCAAAACAGAAATCCTTTAAAATTCCATAAACTGTATATTGCAGGCAAATTTTACGAGTTTGAAGCTGAATTGCAAAGAGCTTTGAAGTTTAAGGACCTCTATAAACAAATCTTTATTTTTTCAGGTTTAAATGGAACATGCAATAATTCTAGTGTACCAACATCAACTTCAGAAATGCCAGATTATTTATTGTAAGTATGTTTATCAGTTGCTTCATCACTTTGGGGTCATGTTTCAAGCTAAGAAATCACAACGTGCTGGGGATTTTTGTTGGAATTTTTTGTGTTATTTGATAGAACTTCGTTAGGTGGGTGTAAGGAAAGGAGTAAACCCAGCTCTGCAGATTAATAGTTGAGACTAAACTTGATATCAAAGCTGGTTTTTCCCTCCTTAAGGAGTTCAAGGTTATCTCCTATAAATTGTTTAAGTACTTGAAGAAACATTTCATACCTTAGAGGGGTTTGTGAGGATTAAACATCTCCACCTTCCAGCTGGAAACTTGCAGAGGGAATAATCTGCTTTCCTGCTGGGGAAGGCAGGCAGGGAAGGATTTGGGGTGGTTTGCTAATTCTTGCCCTCTTCAGAGCCAAGATCATCTCCATAAAGCAGTGAAATATTCTTCCCTGGGAGGCTCTAACCCCTGGCTTAGGATCTCAGTTGTTTCCTGACTCTTTAATCAGATCCCCTCGAGGTTAATTAAACAATCAAACCCCAGAAATCCCCATGGAGGAAACCCAGAATCTGCATAAACCCAAACCTGTTCTAAACAAAGCTTTGGGGTGGGGAAAAAGTTGTAGCTGGGGGGGGGAAAAAAATTCCCAGTGCATGTCCCAGCCCTGGGGGTTGTTTCCTTCAGAGCTGGTTTGGCTGTGCTGGGAGGAGGAGGAGGAGGAAGCTCTAGGGCAGATAAAGGTTTCTGCTGTGGTTTCTGCTTTGCTGGGCTGGATCAGCCATACAAACAACCCCTTCAAGGTGACATTTTTAGAGTTATTCCAAAGGATTTGGGTGGCTGGGGGTGTTTTTTCTCTCACCCACGTGCTGATCCCTCCCAAAATGAGATCCTTGGGCCCTCCCCAAAGAAACTGGGAGAGGTTTCTGAGCTCTGTGCTCTCACCCAGTGTGACCTGAGTGGTTTGTGCCCAGCTCCTCAGATTCTAAGACCTGTCCCTGCTGTTTGGTGCTCTTTACCCTGTGTGGATGGTTCTTTATCCCAGCCCCTGGCAAGGAGTCCATTCTAGAAGTTTAGACCACTTAAAAAGTTAAAGCACTGAAAGTTTCCCCTTAATTTGAGGCCTGGATCAGCTTTTCCATGTTCAGGCACCAAGCTGGCCCTGCTGCAGCCAGAGCAGGGAGGCAAATTTGAGCCACCACCTACCAAAAGATGAGTTTTACCTTCAGAGAGGGCTGTAAATACCACCTTCAATGGCTTTTTTTTGAGCAGAATAACTTCCAAAAGGCCCCCAAAGCCACATCAGTTCAACCTGAGCTCAGGACACATTGAGTGTCTCTAGAAGGTGCTGGAAATAGAGTTGCTGGTGGGGAAAAAAAAAACCAAAAAAACCCAGAATAAAGCTCCTCACCGTGGTTTCTTGTCGTGCTCTTGCCACATAATCACCCTGCGAGCGTTTTGCAACCATGGCTCAATGCTTTTTGTGTTCCTTTAAATAAGACTCTTAACACTGGAAGCATCATATTCCTGCTGTTCCAATGCCTGGCACAGATGCAGAACTCCATGTTCTGCGGGCCAGCAGGAGTCAGAGAAGCTGCAGCAGCCCTATCTGAGTGTCCTCCTCCACCCCCAGCTGCTCCAGGCTTGGCTGTACCTGCCCATTCCACCCTATCTGGCAGAGATAGGAAGTTTTGGGAGCAAACATTGTTTGTTTTACAGGAGGTCAAGGCAACAATCCCTGGTGGTTGCCTCCGTAATTTGCTACTTTAATGCGAGTCAGGGTGAGAGGAAACGGCCTCAAGCTGCACCAGGGGAGGTTTGGATGGGATTTTGGGGGGAATTTCTTCACTGGGACAGGGAATCGCCATCCCTGGAGGGATTTAGGCCATGTGGATGTGGCACTTTGGGGACGTGGTTTAGTGGTGGCCTTGGCAGTGCTGGGATTTGATCTTGGAGGGCTTTTCCAGCTTGAATCCCAGAATGGTTTGGGCTGGAATGACCTGAAGCCCATCCAGTCCCACCCCTGCCACAGGCAGAGACACCTTCCACTATCCCAGGGTGCTCCAAACACTTCCAGGGTTGAGGCAGACACATCTCCTCTGGGAATTCCATCCCAGACCCTTCCCAGTGAAGAATTCCTTCCCAAAATCCCATTTAGATGATCCTGAATCCCCCATGACTTTATTTCCCACACTTGGCAGGCTCATCCCACCACGCTCGGCACCTCCGCAACCCGGCGAGACTCCCCCTAAAAACCAATCCCCCCTCTAAATCCAATCCCCCCAAACCAACCCTCCCTCAAACCCCGCTGACCAGCCCCTTTTCCCCTGCAGAAAATACGCAGCCATTTCCTCCTCGGAGCAGCGTCAGAGCTACAAGAACGACTTCAACGCGGAGTACAGCGAGTACCGGGACCTGCACGCCCGGATAGAGCGGATAACCCGGCGCTTCACCCAGCTGGACGCCAAGCTGAAGCAGCTTCTGCAGGGCTCTGAGGAGTACAAGGTAGGAGCAGAGCTCAGAAAAAGCTCCCCGTGCACGTGGCAGAGCTGCAGGTTTTTGTTCTGCTCCGTCTGGGCTGGGTTGGTGTCTGAATTCCGGCCTCGGAGCTGCTGGGGAACGTGCGCGCAGCTGACAGCTTTGGGGAGCGCTCCTAACCCAGCTCTGTGCTGCTCCTTTTTCAGGCTGGAGCCACATCATGGGACTTGTTGACAAGGAAAGGCCTCAGTGAGACAATTGGTGTCCTTAGCCAAAAGCTGCTGGAAGCTATTAGTGTATCCCAGCCAGAAAAACTCATATTTGCACATATGGGAGCGTATCAGGGCTGGAAGGGGAGTTAGCACGGGGTCATCTGTTCCTCTGCAATCTTTGATCTTAATAATGCAGCATTATTGGACTTGTCAGAGTGATTTTTAAAGAGTTTTAGCTATTCATTAGCTTGAAAAAGTGAGTCTCGTCGAGGATAATAAACAGATTTTTACAGAGCACCTATTGTGCTAAGCACAGCTTCCTCCCTCAAACCTCCTGCCCTTCTCCTTGCAAAATTCCTCACTGGATTGTTTTTAAATCTTGGGGGGGGG
>VWZV01009535.1:285747-306710 GCA_013397155.1 Irena cyanogastra | reverse complement strand
TCCCCCACGCGCGCGCGCGCGCGCGCCCCACGCCGGAGTACCCCGCGCGCGCACGCGCGCTCGCCAAGCCCGCGCGCGTGAGCTTCGTTCCGTCCGTCCCGTCCCGTCCCGTCCCGTCCCGTCCCGTCCCGCCCCGCCCTTCGCCCTCCCCTCCTTTCTCCTCCTCCTCCTCTTCTTCCTCCGCTTCCCACTCCCGCTTCCCATGTGGTGCCTCAGCACCGGCAGCGCTTCGGGTGAGCAGCGGGTGACCTTCGCGGGTCGGGCCGGGCCGGGCCGGGGGAGCGGCGGGGGGGGTGCCGGTGCCAGTGCCAGAGCGGCTTCCGCTGGGGGCAGGAGCTGCCAGAGCGGCTCCCCTCCCTCACGGCATTGCCCGGCCCCGGGGGGAGCTGAGGCGGGCGGAGGGGCCGCGGTGGCCGTGCCCTGCCTCCCGCCGGCCCTTCCCGCGGGTGCTGGGGCAGCGCCGAGTCCCGCCCGGGCGGGCTTGGAGGGTTTGGGGTCGGGGCAGAGATTTGGGATCGGGAGTCGCACCTGCCCCCTTCGGGTGCTCGGGTCAGGCTTGCAGGGAGGTGCTCGCAACCCTGCTTTAGGCCCCGTTGTTATCCTCCGGCTCCTGTGTGTCCGTCCCGTTGTGTGGAGTTGTTGTGGGGCTTGTGTCTGTCTTGCCGTGACTTCTTTGTGGTTTCTTTGGTTTCTAAGCAGTCATTTCTTCTATCAGAAAAGGACCTGGCGTTAATTGTAAGAGAGGTTTCTTTAAATAGGGTGGGGAAGTTGACAACTCCACCTTCTAAGACAGAGTCTCCATGGTTTTTTCAGGTTGGCTGCTAGGTGGGAGGTTTTTTGCATCCATGTATAGAATAGAAACTGCACTCTGGGCCTTGAGTGAAGTCCTCGTGTACTTTCCAGGGCTGATTTCCTTGTAACTGAAGCTGTGTGCACAGATAAAAAACAATAGCTGACCTTTTATTTGTTGGATTTTGGATGAATTTATGTGTCAGTTTCTATGTTTCTTCTTGATGTGCTTTTGTACATGCTGCAGTTTCCCTTCAGAGATCATGTTCTGTAAAGCTTTCTGTGTTAACAATATGTTCATTTGAGATTCATAACACAGATCCTGTCTCTTGGGCCACACAGCTCCACAGCATCATTATCAGGTCATTGCTTCCAGCTGACCTGTCTCACTGTGGCATCTATGCATTTCAGAATGAAGCAGCCTTTCCTGATTCTTTCATCTGTTTCATGTTCTCACTGCTGAAATACACCTGTTAATGTGAAATTATAAAACTTCAGCCTCCAGCAGTTGGTTTTGCCTTTCCCAGCAGTAAAAGTGTTTGTAGTTGTCTTGCCATGTAGGCATGGATGGGCAGTGACTGGAGCATGTCCTGCCCTTTTGTTACAGAGATACAGTAGGGGCCATCCCCCCAAATTTTTTGTCTCAGTGATGTTTCTGAGAAGTTCTATGCAGGATACTTCACGTACTAGGAATATTTTTAAAATTTGTTTTAGTGTTTCCTGTACTCTTTCCAGTAGTGCTTTTATCTTGATTCTGATTAATTGAAATATCTTGAGTTACTTCAGAGTCTCCATTCCATCAATGAAGCAGAAGAGGAGACAATGCTTTTGCCTCAATCAATATTACATTTAAATATAATGTACTTGCCTAGAAAGTTGTTTTGGCACTCCCTTGGTGCAGCAGAGAGCTCATCAGGCCAGACTTTGGACTCAAAGCAAAATCCACATCTTCATGTTTTTAAAACAAAGCATCCCACTATGACTTTCTGCTCATTTCATGTATTTATTTTTACCCTGTAGTGATTGAATTATCCTAGAGCCATTGTGGCTTTCTAGCATGCTTGTTCTAAAATTCAAGTGCCTATAATTTCTCTTTTGTAGTAATTTATTCTCTAGAATAAATGTGTTAGTAATTATGTTAGTAATTTATTCTCTAGAATAAAGGTGTTCTCTAGAAAGAGTTCTCCTTTTTTTCTGTATATTGATTCATAAATATTGGCTTTCTAGAAGTGCAGAGGAATGTTTTTTGTTAATTTGACCACTCTTTTGACTTGTTATAGTCAAACAAGTTTGTTTTTAAAAATGACCATATTGGGGTGTGGCAGAGTAAGTGCTTTTAGATGAAAATAAAATTTCAAAAACCCCATAAATTAAATTACACTATTTTGGAGTGTGACGAGGTTATTGAGTACATTTAGTATGGAGGGATCTGGAAATACTAGAAAATGCCTGAAGTGAACTTACTAACCAAGTGTTTGATTATTGAATCTGTTGTTTTTGTAGGTGTACACAGATCCTGGACTTTATTTTTAATTGAGTAACCTGTATCCTGCTGACCAAGAAATCAGATTTAAATTTTTCTTTTTAGTAGTGTTTATTTAATTTTTTTTCTTCCTCATTGGAAGAGCTCAGCAGTGGCTCCCTATTCATTTCAGTAAGTATTGCTTTGAAAATAATACTCAGCTTGCCTAAAATCTCATTAGATTTAGCTCTGTTTGAGCTGCTGTATTTGTTGAAAGAGAAATGATCCTGGCAAGGATTTTGAGGGTGAGATTTCTTCCCAGAAAGGAGGAGGACTGGTTGAAGATGTAGTTTTGATGTGGTCCTGATGTGCCTCTTCAGCTGGCTTGTCATCAGTGGTGTAATGAATATCTGGTTTTAATTAACATTTTAAATTCCTACATGTTGTATCAACTGCCTATATATTTTGTTCACAATGAAGAATTGACCTGAATATCAAGGTTAACTTTCTTGGAATGGGTTAGATGGCTTTTCCTGAATGCAGAAACCAGAATAAGAAACCACTTTGTGTTACAATCAATGAATTTGCCACTCATGTGGACTTCAACTGCCTTGTTTTTACCTCTCTTTTTTCCCTAGATGACAGTGTGCTGCTAATGGGTGTAAGTAAATTAGATGTCTTGTACCGAAAGCTTCTCCTCACGAAACTTTTCATCAGAGGATGGGGAAAGCCAGAGGATCTGAAAAGGTGACTTGTTAAAAAGTAACAACATAAATTATATGTTACATTAAAGAAAATAACCCAACCCTTGAAGTAGCAACAGTAATTGCCATCCTGTATTTAAAACACCAAAAGAGTTTGAGTTTGTTCTGTTCAAGAAATCAAATGTTTCTGTATCAGGGGAGAAACTGGATTTAAAAGAAATCTTTTTTTCTGTTTAAAGAGGCTCTTCTTGAGACAATGTCTATGTGTCCAACTGTATTTTTGCTTATTTTTATCTGATGACAAACTTGAAACAGCATCTCTGGAAGTGTTTTCTAAAAACAAAACTTGATCAATTTCTGCAGAAGAATTGTTTCTGTTTAACATTAAAGAGGCTCTTGCTATCTTTCTGTAACTTCCTAATTAGTTTTAAAAGTGTAAGATTTAATCAGAAGTTTCTCTCACAGCACAAAGTAGTAAATTCTTTTTAGATGTCTTGAAAATAAGAAAAAAATGGAAGTACCTCTTAGTTTTTAAGCATTTGATTATTTTTATTAATTACTATTGAGATTAACACCTTGAAGTTGAGCATTTGTATTTCTTAAGTATAAAAATGAAGTGATAGTATATATGTGCAGTATTTAAATAGAAATTTATAAACCTGCATTTAATAAGCTCACTCTTATGTATATGAAAATCAATAAAGAAAACTTCGAAAACTACTGAAATAAAATTTTGTGCACTAGATAGCAGTGGAGTTTTATGGGAGCTTGTTTTTTTTTAAGTTCACATGAAACATCTGATCTGGAAATGACACTTGAATTGCTATTGTGTCTGTCTTCCATTTATTTTTTTCTCTTAAGTAGCAGACTTTCCTACAAAATGAAAACGTTGTTGCAACAACCAAAAACGGTGGGGTTTGTTTTGATTGCAGCATTTCTGTATTCTATCCCGTGTGTATATCCAAAATGGGATATTTTAATGTTATCAAAACCCTCTCTTTTAAAGGTCTTTGGGTTCTTGGTGAGACACAGTGAAGTTTCAGTGCCTCATCTACATTTTCCTCCGTCTAAGGGTTATCTCTATACAGGGAGCCTCTGACTGATGCTGCTGCTGCCCAGTACAAGGCTTGCCTGGGCTCTAGAGGGTGATCACACCCACACCAAATGGCAACAAGGGAGTGTTGCAGGTGGTAGCAGTGATATCAGCTACAGTTCCTCCTTCTTCATTCAGGGGGAAAAGCCCTCTCCCACCACATCAAAAGTAGGGGAGGAAGCAGGAGGCAAGCTTGCTGGTCTGCAAAGGGGAAGAAAGTTTTGCTCTGTGTGTTGCCCCTGACTGAGATGAAGATGAGCTGTTCCCCAGAGCCTGGCTTCACCTGGATGAAGAAGGAAGAATGATACCTCCTCCTAACTCCTCACACTGGCTCCTGGGAGGAGGGGTTTTATTTTCACTTGTTAACTCATCACTGTGAAGCTCCGTTATTCAGTTATTACATATTTTATACTTCAGTCATTATCTGAGATTGAATGACAGACTGCTCTGCCTAATCTGAAATTTTGTGTGTACACCGCTGAAGTGATGAGTGGTAGTACCCTAGCTCTTTGTCCTCAGCTCATTAGCAAGGATTGAAATTCCTCAGTAGAGGTGAGATTTAGCCTTCAGTATGCACCTAATTATAGAAAAAAAAGACATAAATGCAGTATTTTTAGAAGATTTATAGTCAAACAAAACATCTCTTCATTTTGCTTACCCTCCACACTCACATCTCACATCTTTACCCTTACTTTCTCAGAAATACTTAATGCACTTGCTGTTTTCTATAAGAAAAGCAAAGTTTATAACGTAGAGCTATTTTTTGTGTGGTGATAAACTGGATTTTCTTTCCATTCTTTGGGTTTTCTGTGGTGTTGGAGTGATGAACAGGTACTTCCTCTGTACTTTTCACTCAAAACTGTTCTGTCTTGTCAGGTAAAGTGTGTATTTATGAGCATAGGAATGAGCAAGTTATAGAGTATTTAAGGTTGAAAGGGCCAATGTGAGGGCATCAAGTCCAAATCCCTGTTCAAAGCAAAGCTGACTTCTTTCTTTCTTCAATTCACTTGGCACTTCATTCACTTGACAGGCACTTCATCCCTTGAGGATGAAGATAATTTATAGTTTCCTGGGCTCTTTTTTCATGTGCTTAACTGTGAAAGCAATCTTTCACTTTGCTCCAGGAGG
Organism: Irena cyanogastra; assembly: GCA_013397155.1. Classification (NCBI taxonomy): domain Eukaryota; kingdom Metazoa; phylum Chordata; class Aves; order Passeriformes; family Irenidae; genus Irena; species Irena cyanogastra. Next base: position 301,534 of record VWZV01009535.1, on the reverse strand, counting down.
GACTTCTTATACTGCAGCACATGACCATTGCCTCTTGAGTGTTCATGTCCTTCAGTAATGTTGTCCTCTCACTGTATACCTCTGAGAAGAATTATGTTTCATTTACTCTGTGTGGCTTTGCAGCCCATTTAAGTAGCAGAAAAAAAGCAACTAGATTTGCCTCATAGCTTTCTGTTTCCCAGCAAGGTACCTGGGCCTTTTTTTAACTTAGAAGCATCCTATGGGAGCTATCTACCCTATGATGGCCTGATTAATCTGTAAATGCAAAGCTGGCTTCATAACTTTTGTTTGTGGCTTACTTCAGCTCCTGAAATTTTATATAAATATGTCTCTTCTTTTTTTTAGATTTAAAGTTGAATCTTCTCTACTTGTTTCCTTTCAACAGAATATTTGAATTCAGAAAGATTATTGGAAACAGGGAAAAATGCCAGACGCTGGTTTCCAAAGATTACCCAGTGTTCATTGACAAGGTACTTGAAAGCAAGAGGTGATGTTATTTAACTACATTTATTTTCCCAAGGGTATATAAAGGTGAAATCACTTGGTACTTAACACCAGGCTACTTTTATAGGCTACTAGAAGAGAATGGAAGGAGATAGAGACTAAAGCAGTGCCTATACAGATACTGCTTTTCTCCTTTTTTTCCCAATAATACAATAGTTGGGCAGTGAGATGTCAAATGTTAAAACTCAAAAAGTGTTCAAAACTTAGTCTGTATTATCAAATGTATTTAAAATGGGACAGCATTACACCTTTCTTTGATTCCTGTAAAAAGTTATTTAATAAACACAAAGTTGGAAAAAAGTGTTTTGACCCTGTTGACAACATGTATTTTTTGGAGTAGGCCTCAGCTTTGGGGTTTTTTAAGCCAGTTTTTTATGCTATAACAAATTCTGCTTGAAGTGATTTGCTTTCAGAGCAAGTTGAAGACTGACATAGTATTTATTGCTATTGTCCCATTCTTTCTGCAGGTTGAGGGGCAATCAGACTGTAAAATCCTTGAGGGTCATTTCATTTCCCCCTTGGCTCATTGTGTCCCAGGTATTCTGCCAGTCGAATCTCTTGTAGCAAGGTAAGGGAAACCAAGAGATATTTCTGAAATTAATGCTGCAGACCAATAATGGTCTGTAAGTAGTTTTATTGTGCAGCTAATTCATTGTAATGCAAACAATCTGTAAAATTTTATTTATGTGATAGTTCAATCTATGTATTTAAAAAAAACCCCACTAGCAAAGTATTACTTTTTGGTTTGGTGTATTTTTGGTTTTTTTTAGGTTTTTTTTTTTTTAAGTTTAGAAATCATATCACACAGAGCTGTGGAATACCTGGAGTTTTTTGAATTATTGGTTTGGTTTTTTGCAAATGAGGGGGATGCTGGAAATGAAGAACAGTAGTTATTGTTTTAAATGTAGTAGGAGAAACTGTTTATATAAAAGCATTTTATGTTTTATTTGAAGGAGAAATTCTGGCTTTTCATTTCCATTGAATACAGAAGTTTTGTATGTGTGATAAAGTAGCCAGCTTATTTTATTGTAGCCAGAGAATCTGGTACCTTTCTTAGTTGGCAAGCAAACAAACAAAAGATTAAAAAAAGCATTCTTACAGAAAGCTGGAGGCTCCCCTAGCAGTGCTGGTTTCACACTAACTCTGCTTTGCAGATGAGGAGTGGGTTTGCAAATGGAACATAATTTCTGTTTGCTTTTAGTTTTGATGAAGTTTGCTTTTTGTCATGATGAATTTCTTTTTCCCAGACCTTGTTTGTTTAATAACATAAACAGAAGAGTTTGTCAGCTCAAGCTGATACTGACATAAATTTTGTAAGTAACACTGGTTGGTGTTTTTATATATGTACTTAAGCATGTAACATTAAGGCATATGAGAAAAAGGTTGATTCAAGAAATCAGTTCTGTTCCACCCCTCTACTGGTTAGAGAAAGAAACTGTCTGCTAGCATTATCAAACTAATTAGTGCCATACTGGACAATGCAATATGCTCATTGTTTCCTTATCTATGTTCTCTTGTGCTTTGTAGCCGAGTTATAATAATTGTTGCTCTGGCCAGTATTGTGACAGTTTCAAAAAGCTGCGCAAATTTCCTTCAAGATGGTATGAATGTATTTCCTGGAGTGTAACACTTTCATAAGTGACAGTGCTCCATCTTGTGGGGAAAACAGTGATGGCTCAGAAGGGATTTTTTTTCAGTAGTTTAAGCTGTAAATAAGTAGCAGAAGACATTAATTGATTGATATTGAGTGTATAGAATAATTTCATGGTTTGTATGCTGGGGTTTTGATATTTTTTTTTTTTATTTATTACTCATCTTAATCTTCAATTTCAGCTGTTGTGTCTTCAGGAGAAAAATAGCAATGATGCCTAGGAGAGCTGGACATGCTTGTTTAGGCTGCTCTTTATCTGAAGTTGCATTTCTCCACTCTGCAAACTTTAAATTGTGATGATGAGGTAGTAGTCTTTTTTAGGAACGTGATCTTTCATCTTGGCTCCTTTTGTTGTTTGACCTTTCTTCTGTCCTACTTTCAGATTCCTTTGTTTGCTGAATGTGTTCATGAAAAATGATGTTGCTGAATTGCTGGCAGTTTGCCTGCATGGGTTACAAATACTTCTGTTGTTTTGGTTTTGTTTTTTAATTAATTTTTCTTGATGCAGCTTGTTAATAGATATTCTTACTCTGCTAAAATAGATGGTTTTTCTCACAGATTTCAGTTCATCATACCCAGAAGATGGAGTGGCAAGCACAGGCCTGTGTGCATTCATTTAGCAGGCACTGGAGACCATGTGAGTGTGTAAAATGTAGAATTGATTGTTACTGAGAAATTCAGTCATCAAATTTTGCCTTACCTATATTGTTTGTACATCTTGTCTCTAGCACTTCTGGCGGAGACGCACATTAATGGCACGGCCAATGATTAAAGAAGCATGTATGGCTTCCCTCTTGCTAGAAAATCCTTACTATATCCTTTTGTGGAAAACAGAGTAGTTATTCCTAATGTCCTCTCTGGAAGGTAGAAGAGTTACCACACTCGTAAAATAACAACTTTTTGGTGGGTAGAAGCAAAGAAAGTATGACCATTATGTGAAACACAATTCCATCATACCTCAGGTTAACTTTTGAGAAACTTGCTGTTACCACTTCAGATTTGACTGGGTTTTTTAAAAACGATAAAGTTTCGTTCTGTCATCTTGTATAACAGTATTATTTTGTTTCATTAAATAGGATCTCAAGTTACACTTTTTTCCTACCCATATATCTGACAACAGTAAAATGTTGCAAATGGCATCATTGAAATAGATCTAATTTAATTTAGTGACAGTTAAACACTGGGAGTTTAAATTCCAAATTTCAATTCATGCTATTTATGCGTATTATTTATTTTATCTAATTTTTTTTAATGACCAGTTTTGATAAAGCCTTTTTACTTTCTTTAACTGGAGTCTTTTACATGGCTGTAGAAAACCTAAGGATCAATTGTAAGTATTCCTGTTACATTTATGGATAATCTGTTTTTAAAATACCACTTTCCTTTTTTTTCCTCTTTTGAGCCAAAAGTAGTTTAAACTTCGATAGCTTATTAAGAAAAAAAAACATTTCAAAAACCACTTGTAACCTGCCAATGTGAAATGGTTTGCTGTTTGTTAAACTGCTTTGAGTGTTGTCTTAGGAGATCTCAGGGATCAGGAAAGTTTGCACAAGATGAACTTGCAGTATGGAGTGAGATGCAAACATCTTGTGTGAGTACAAGCCAGGGCCATTTTATTTTCGTGACTCACAACTGCATGTACAAGTGCTGCTGTTATATCTCAGTCAGCTCTGAATAATCTTTGCTCAGATAGCATATTTCCATTGTAATTGCTAGGATTTTGCTTTTCCAAGATCTTTTAAGGATTTACAAGCATATGAATAAATCTGTGTTGATTGATTGTTAGATAGGACACTATGCAATATTCAGTATTTTACAGGATTTATTTCTTCAATCAGTTTCTTAAATTGAAATTGGGAAACCTAATTAGGCAGTCTTGGTTTTTTATTTTTTCATTTTCCGAACCACAGACATATTACCAGAATTCAACAGGATATGTGTCTGAGGGAAAGCTTTGTCTCCCAATATTTCTGAAAGTTCAAATATGAGTTGGTGTTTTAATCCTTTTTAATCCTAACTCAGACATTTATCATGACTAGAAGACACAGAGAAGGTGTTTTTTGTAAGATTATAGGAAAGTGACAGGGGAAAGCGTGTGCCGGAATACATCCATTTGTAGGTTAATTTCCAGTTATGGGGAATCTGATGCAGAGGAATAAATTAAATAACTGTTCTCAGTTGTCCAGTGTGTCAGGATTGTTTCAAGAGGCGGGGAGGTGCTCAGTCTAATACCCCAATAGGTGATTGTCGCTCTCTGATACAGGATTACACAGCACCAGTGTAACAGGTGACAGTGTTCAGTAAATAGAGCAGGTGCAAAGGGCTGAGGAATCTCACTAAGCTGTAGGAAAGAATTGCATTAGGCTGTAAAATGCTGCTCTGCAGCAGCTATGTTAATTTCTGTGTGACTTCACACTCATCTTTGTCCTTGTGCTTCAGAGTGTCGCAAATGTGACGGTGGCATGCTGGCAGGAGAGGCCAGGAGCCCTTTGTAACCTGGCTGTGGTACTGAAAATACTCAGTCCCCCTCCCCAAGTTAGAGGTCTATTATTTTTAGAGTCCCTCTGATGGCTCAGCCAAATAGATTTCTACTTGTTTTGTGTCTTCTGTGTTTTAGTGCTTTGCAGTACACTGCCTGAATTTCTCAATACTGTGACAAACTTCCCACTTTACAGTTTCAGTCTTACAGTGACACTGATGAGTGCTTCCAAAGCTGACATACTGATTGCTCTTCAAATGTTGTGTGCAATTTTTCAATGATGTAAAACAGGTAAATAAGAAAAAAAAAAAACCAACTTGTTTTTGCAAGCGAGATAGTGTATGCCTAGGACTGTATCACTTTGATTCTATTTCTAAAATATCTGTAACAACTTCACAGGATAGAATATTGCTACTAGTGAGATGCTAATATTGGTAATTGTTTCCAAAAAAACAAGCTGTCAGTGATATTACATTAAAAGCATAGGGAGGTGTCTATTTCTAGTCCTCATTTAGATGAAAAATTACATGTGCCAGAAAATCTGGGTTTGCTTTTTCATCCTGTTGAATCAACAGGAGTTTAGCTCCAAAATTCTCTGGGATTGTGATGAAGCTGTGTATAAAATTATGTATAGAATGATAAGAACTGTCAGAGTCTAATCTTAGAAAATAAACCCTCTATTTTCCTTTTCTGGGGAGAAAAGACGGTCATGTTTAAAAAATGTGTCGGACCTGTTTGTGATGGGAGGAGCTCTAATTCTAGAATCGGCAGCTCTTTTGCACTGGCTAGAGAGAGAAGGCTATGGACCACTAGGGATGACTGGAATATCCATGGGAGGACATGTAAGCTTTTATATCTCCTGTTTGGTAATTTTTGTTTTAACTTCTCATTTGATCACGTAGCATACGGAAATAATTGGTTTTACAGTGTTGATCTCAGAAGTGCTTTAAAATAAGCACTTAGAGTCATGAGAAACAAATTGTTGGCAATTCTCATGTTCTGTGGTGCTGAATTAGTATAATCCTTAATATGTACTGACAAATCATAGAGCCCTTTGTCAGCCATCTCCCAGCAGGCTTAATAATAATATAAACTTCTCACATAATTGTTTTTTTTCCCACAAGGGTGGGGGGCAGAAATGTTTGCTGAAAGAAAGTCTGCACTGATTGATTGCTAATTCTCCCTCTTTCCCTCCTTTCTTCTTGCTTAAAACTTTGTATTTTAATGCATTGTGTGAAATACCCCCTCTTTGTAGGCATGTTGTAATTGAGGGGACTTTTGGTGTCAGTGATCATTGGTACTGATCAGAGATTTCTGTGGTGAGGTGGATAACATTTTCTGTGTGACACTGTGCATGCTCAAAGTAAACCAGCAGTGTATCACTAAGGTGCTTGAAAGACTAATACACAGTTAAAATGTTACTGCTTGTGTCTCTGCAGATTATCACAGCTCCGTGAGACACAGGTGCAGAGCTTATTAAAACAACATACCTTTCTTTGTTTTTTAGGAGCTCAGTAAATAATGTTGGTAATGGTAGTGTTTCCCGAAAGGAAAATATTCCCCTAAAGCACTTTAAAACTGTAAATGCCATAAATGTACAGAGCACCTTTGGTTTACATCAACATCGCCCTGCTGAACCAGAAACTTCTGTGAAATAAATGATGTTTGATGTTGATCCTCTATAGAGTGTGTTTTACCATGGAAGGTTGTAAGCACTGATTCAGTTCTACTAAAGGGGAGAAACTTCTGCTTCTGGAGAGAATCAGAACATAGATGTGTGGTGTTCTTGTAACTTTTTATTAATAAAAATAATTAGAATAGAATTATAGTTCAGTTGCATAAATCTACTCATTAGAACATCTAGAACAGACATGAGGTGTTTTGTATTAATAAAATAAAATTTGTCAAGAACATATCATGTAGGGAACTTCTGTACATTGGACTTACTTGCTCTGGCTTTTTCTAGGATAAAAAGAACAGTCAAAAATATGTTCTGAGAACTAAGGCAAGAGTAATAATTCAAACTTAAGCATACTCTTTTTCTGTCCTTTAACGTGTTGAATTACTTCTCTTTCAAATTTTGCTCCCTGTGTACAAATTTTGAAAGTATAGAATTTTAAATAGTCCTTTGCATAGATTGTCTTTGTTTTGCCTTGAAATAAACTTGCAAGAGCTGGGTGGAAAGCTTTGTAGAAGCTTTTTATGGTTTTAAACAACTAATAGCTTTTAGTTGTATTAGTTTTATAAATATAGTATTAGTTTTTATAATTATAATTCTAATAGANGAGTCTTGAAATGAGTCCTTTCCAGAGCAATGTTTACTTTTTAAAATATCACTGGAGACTAGATAGTAACTTCTAAGTAGGTGAAAAGTATATCCAGCTGCCACAGTCCTTAACTCTTTGGCACCACGTGTTTCATAAATACCATGTAAACAAAATAATTGAAGATGAGAGAGTTCTTTTTACCATATTGTGAATTCAGTGTTAAAATGTGTAATAAGTGTAATAATTTGATTCTAGATGGCTTCACTGGCAGTGACAAACTGGCCTAAACCATTGCCATTGATTCCATGTCTTTCCTGGTCAACAGCCTCTGCAGTCTTCACTACGGTAATTAACAAATTACAAAATATATTTTTTTGTTAATATATCAGATTGTTTTCAGAATGTTGATTAAGATATTTGGGCTGGCCACAAGGGAGGTGGGTTTCCATGTCCTGTGTATCATTATTTTAGAATGACCTCTGGGTTTTACTTGTGTACTGAATGATTTTGTTTATCATCTCAGGGTGTGCTGAGTAAGGCAGTGAACTGGAGAGAGCTGGAGAAACAGTATTTGACACAAACTGTGTATGAAGAAGAAATCATTCAAATGCTTGAATATTGTGGAGTAAGTATGGTTTTATTTACCTATCTGCTAATATTTACACATACAAATCTAGCAAATAATGCAACTTCTTTTTATTTCCATTAAAAGTAGACAATTGTTAGCTAGAACATACTTGTTCTAGCATGTTGTTTCTTTATGCTTTGATAAATTTAGTCTGTGAAGGAAAAACCTGAGAAACAAAACTAATATTTTGGTTGTATAGCAAGTTTAAAGTGTAGCCTTTGCTACAAGTTTTTCCTTTGATCACACTTAGTGTAATCTACAACATAAAATCTATTCTATCAAAATTGCGGTAAATGCCTTTTTTTCTCCCCCTAAGATTCTTTCTTTTGTCATGGTTCTTTTTCTAATACCTGACAGCAGGAGAAGGGGAGCTGAGGGTACAGATAGTTGTTACTTGGGTACTTGCCATTTTTAAGTCAAATACACTCCAGCAACACTCATGGAGAAGACAAAATGAAAAGAAAAGATTTATTTTTTCAAGATGTTCAGCTTGTGTGTCCCTAGTATTTAGAGACTGTCAATTTTTCAGTCTTAAACATAACATTAGACCTGGTTGCATATGTTAATTTTTCTATTATTAATATTATGTCATTTAAGCTTAAATGACTGTAATTACAAATTCAGAGTTTAATGTAGAAAGGAAAACAATTGTTTATATCGCAAGCTTCTGTATATGTAAGTACCTTCTGCATTTTTTTAAACTGACAGGAATGTAGAATGACATTATCAAGAGGTTATGATGATCAGGATTTAATTGAATGACCTGCAAGCTGAAAATAGAAGTGAGCAGTGCTGGTAGTGTCTTTTTAAATTTTTTTTTTAAATTATGAGTTCATTTTAAAAATAAAATTAACCGACTGGTATAAGGGAGAAACCCTTAATTGTTGTCTTTGTTTAGACGGATTCTTTCAAGATGGGACAAGACTTTGTGAAGAACTTCCCTGACAGTGTGGACAGTCTGGTAGACATGGACATGACTTCCAGAATATTCAGCTTTGAGTCCTTGAATGACACTGTATCTAAGGACTCTGTTCACAGCTTTGCCACAAATAGCAGTGCTCTAAGTGCCTCTTCAGAAAGACTCTTAATGCAGGATGCTCCTAAAATGCAGTGCATAAATCAAACCTTTTCCACCAGTAGCAGTAGCAATAAAAACTTAACCAGCCCACAAGGACACAGGATAAATATAAGGAGAAGGAGTGACACTTTACAGAGAGAATCCTTAATGTTCATGAAGGGAGTAATGGATGAATGTACCCACGTAGCTAACTTCCCAGGTATGTATCTCTTTGTTTCAATGTGCACTTTGGAAAGCTGAATAAAATAATGTGTGGAGAAAGGTGTTTTCTTCATTCTCCAAGTGTAAACCTGCTGGCACCTTTGCTGAAATATGGAAATATTGTGAGCATTATTCTGTAGCATCTATTTACTACTCCATTTCCTAATTGTTTTTCTGTTCCTTCTTGATGGCCAGCTAATGACAAAGTTAATTAAAAATTTGCTTCTCAGTATCTTTGCGCATTTTTCTCCTCTGTCTTGCTGTGGCTTTTTTCAGATATGAATTAGTGCAAATTTATATTATTTAAAGGAAGAAAACACCTGTGTGATGCAATACCTAGGTCTAATTAATCTTAATTAATCTGCTAATAAGGTTTTTCAAGCAGAAATCTCATACTGACTTCAGATAGAAAGTAGCCGGCATAGCTGAGCCCCAAGCTTTAATGGTAACAGTGAAAACATTTTGGGGGTCCTTCTGGGCTGGTGCAGACTGGTGAATACTGTTCCCAGGACAGGCATAGCACATAGGGGGAGCTGTAGTCCAGCATTCCCTGGCGTTCAGGACAAACCCTTTCCAGCAATGCAAACGAGTGATTGCTTCCTAGAGCCTCCTTAAAAGGTTCTACTGGAGTGGGGGCTCGGAATTCCTTTTGTGGCAGTTTGTGGTTTCACTGTGCATGAACTTGATGCTGAAGGCATCTCCTACAACATGCCTTGACTTCACATAGCTTTGACACTAAAAGACAACTCTTTCTTGATACTGAGCCCCCATGCCACCTTATTTAATTCTGGCATTCAGTACTCCATTGGTACAAGTGTTTAAATTTAAATAAATGTTAAAAATAAATAAAAGGAATCTACTCTAGTGTAGATTCTTACACTGCTAGCCAGAGATGCTTTGTGACAAATACCAGTGAGTGAAGTGCTTTCCTTAAAGCTTTGAAAGTTATTTCAGTAGACAGAAAAAGCCCTGTAAGTTTTATTCCATGTGCAGACTTTCTTGTAAATCTAGACTTATCCAGGTATCACTTAGCTAAGCACTGACCTTTCTTCGCACTTAAACGGATCTGTGATCCTGATGCACTTGTCAGAGAGATGGAGTCCATTGTGTCAATACTCTCCCAGGTCTTGTCATTCTCTGAGAGACTTTGCATTCCCTGCCAGGGTATCCTTGGAGTGAGGCCAGAGAGGAGCTTCAGAAAATCTGCCTAATGCTCAGATTTCTTGGAAAATTGAATGGAAGACTTGAATTTCTCTCAGCATTGCGTATTCTCTATATATGATTTAGTATGAAAAGAGGAAAGCTTTAAACTATTTGTGTCACCCCACTGCCAGACATCTTGTCTGGTCACCCTTTAACTTAGCACTTATTTTCTTTTTGAAGAGAGAAATGTTCTGTGTTCAACATAATTTTGGTGTTATTTTTCTCAACATCATATTGGTGTTATTCCTGCTAGTAATCTGATTGGTGCAGTTCTGGTTATGAGTAATAAATATGTATAACAATATGCTGGGATTTTTATGTTGCAAGTAAATCATGCAGGAAACAGAAAAGAAAGTGAACATAGGCTGTACTTTCTGACCTCTTGTAGGAAAAGTTGTCTTTTTTCCTCCTTGAGGGGAAAAAATATATGAAACTTCTACTCTGTTGAATTTCATGGTTCTTTTTGCCAATAAAAAGGGATCTCAAAGAACTGACATGAATGCTATAGAGTTTTGTTGATAAGAGGAAAGAGAATTCTCCTGTCAACTTCACAAGTCTTTTAGGAATTTCTGCTCTAGGGCTGGGAAGGGTAAGGGTTAGTTTGTTTTTCCACTGATGGCCTCACCACTGTAACACCAAAAACCAGACAAATTCTGCCAGAGACTTTAGAACATGTAACTTTATTAAAGCTACGAAAAATTTTGATTTTTGTGAAAATAGCATTTTGATATCTCAGCTGTCATGGTTCTGTTTCTTACCACAGATGAATTCAGTTCTGCTTTGTTTTCCTTTAGTTCCAGTTGACCCAAGTTTAATCATAGTAGTACAAGCCAAGGAGGATGCGTACATTCCTCGCACCGGCGTGCGCAGCCTCCAGGAGATCTGGCCGGGCTGTGAAATCAGGTATCTGGATGGAGGTCATGTCAGTGCCTACCTCTTCAAACAAGGACTCTTCAGGTGAGGTGAACAGAAAGGTTTAAGATTAAATTTTAGATTTAATCAAAACGAAAGCTTGACTGTAAATAAGTAGTACTTGCATGAATTCGTGCCTTAGTAATATCAGATTTTCTAAAGACATTTATGTAACTCAGTTTTATGAGTGCAGTTCTGTAGTTTTCAAGAAGTTAAATACTTGTGCTGGTCATTTTAAAATACAAATGATTAGGAAGACTATACACACCATTTAGGAAGTCTAAGCAACAACAAAAAAGACTAGCACTATATCCGGTTAATGTATGCTAACCAGTACTTTATTGCTATTTAAAACTTCAGCCTTACTTTTATGATAATTGCTCAAAAATTTCAAGCTATCCATGTCTCTGATGTGTTGGAGTAGAAAACTCCTGACCCATCTACATTTCCACTTGCGATAAAGTCGGAAAATAGTCCCACTCATTCCCGAAACACAAATATATTACTAGATTGAAGTGAGAGATCCCAGAAATAAAGGAAGGAGAAAATACCTCCTGATACCACATTTTTATTGAACACTGTTTCGAAATTGTGATGATAGCTTTGTAGATATGTTTGTAAATATATGGAAAGATGCCACTTATATCTGCCTTTTCCCAAATTATACAAATTCTCTTTTCCTTGTTTCAGACAAGCGATTTACGACGCGTTTGACCGCTTCCTCCAGAAATACACCATGTGATCCTTCTAATGCATTCAGGCTGATCTCATTTGTAATTCAGCTTACTGGAACTCATGTTTGGAAAACAAGCCTCTTGTAGTGTTGAGCAGATGGTCACTGTCTGTTGTACGTAGCAATTACCAGAAGTGGTTAAGTACCAGCATTGCTTTCATTTCAACCCAGTGCCATTCTGACACAGCTGCTTCAGCATTACCTGTGAAAAATCAACAGCAGCTTTTGTCAGTGCATGAATGGTTCATGTACTTCATGTCTAATCAGATGTGTGTTCCTTGAATTCTGAATAAATTCTGAATCGTGTGTCAGTAGGAAACAGATCAATCAAGTATTGGAAGAATGTAAAACGTGCTGTGGGGCTAAGCTGCTCTCTTGTGTTTAGTGTAGTTTTGGTTTGTTCCAGATACCTCTTGCTTCCTCATAGCCTTGCTGTTCCTGTTGTGTTGTACCGTGGCTTTGCCAGCACTCAGCCTCTTGTGTTTGTCACTGCTTTTCTCTTCAGTTATGAATTGAAAATGAGCCTTAGCAGAAGGCTCAGCACCACATCTTGCAAAGAGAGACTTTGACAATTCAAGGAAAAGTGAGAGAGAGGTGTTTACATTCAGTACGTCCATGAAGTTTTCCTGCCACTAAATTAAACCGTGCCATTGCAGAAGGATCATGTAGCAATTAATCAGCCAGGTTCATAAAACTGGAATAAGTGGAAATCAAGTGTCTGGTAATTAATTGTTTACATTAATTCAGTTGGATAACATAAGATTCCAGATTTATTTTCTTTTTTCGGAATGATAGGTGAAATAGATCATCATTTTGCTTTCTAAGTACTGGCTGATTCTAAGCAGTTAAATTGACAGCAGATTATATGGTGCTATAAAGACCTGTTGGAAATACTTCAACAGATATCCTTTCTAAAGTGCACTCAGCACTGATATGCAAAATACACTTGCACTGTATAAAAGATACATGAGACTAAAGGTTATTGAAACAGTTAAGTTTGCTCCTTATTTTTCAACACTTGTCTTTTTTAATTGGATGGAAAATAAAGAAACTTGGATTTGAACACATTTAAGAAAATCCAAAGTCTGTTGTTTCCTCTTTGGGGATCAAAAATGCCAACAAATTACAGTAGAATAAAAGGTTGTCATGTACCATTTATGTGGGTATTTCTCCACATCTTTTTTTTTTTTTTTTTTTGGTGGTAATCTCCTATAACATTCTTTTAAAACTGATCTGCAGAGAAGTTGAAAACTGAAACACTTCAGTATTTAGTACAGTCACGACCAGGATTACTCTGAAACAAACAGAAAAATCCAGCCATTTCTCAGGATGTGTGACTTCTGCACCTTTTCAATCAAGCACTTTTGATCTCCATGGTTACTGTAAAGGTTTTTAGTAGGCAGAGTATGGAGCAAACAAAGCTCAGTTTATATATTCTCTTGAATTTTAGTCAGGTAGACAGGACTAGTAACTGTGAAGAAATCATTGTTCATTTGAAAATCAGATGTGTTCAGATAAAACTGAAGAGCAACAATTTTGAATAACCCAAATGATGTAACATACAAATTTACTGAAAATGCAGAAAAGGTTCTAGTCTGTTGGAAGTTAAATTGCTTCTTTCAAGTTGTTTTTCATCATTTCTTTGGAGAGTCTTGGTTTTATATATGGGGAGCAAGTGTGAAGTGACTAGCACATTTAAACACCAAATATTTGGAGGGTTTGAAATTAAATATTAATAAGCTTACAGATTTAAAATTGAAGTCTTGACTTGTGTACTAAAAGATTCACAAGGTTTACAAGCATATTCATCAACTAAGAGCACTGTCTGCTGTTCAGCAGGTTTTGTAGCTCTCATATTTTAAATGTAATTGTGTGCTTTGTGTCCCACTTCTGTTGCAGCTATGAGAAAGGGAGATAACTGGTGGCAAGGGAAAGGGCTTGAATAAATGCAAGAGAGAAAAGACAGATTTTGTAAAGGCCAGGAGTAAGCACAAAAAAAATCAACTATGCTACAAAGTATAACATGCCAAAGTAAATATTTTCAAAGCGCACAATACTGGGAATTACACAACTGATGGGAACTCTGCATCCTGAGTTTAGTGTCCTGATGGTATTACTAACAAGGTTTAACTTACCAAAAGGGCACAGAAGGAGGTTTAGGCTAATACCACTCCTGCTGTGAGAGTATCTTTTGGGACAAATGCTACTCCTGGTTCTGAGAGTGTCTTTTGGGACAAGCAGTGAAAGACTGGTTTCTGACAAAAATAAGGAATCGCACTTTGCTCTGTAACTGAAGTCGTGTTGCCAAATATGAAAGCCCAGTAAGCATTATTTAAGAAATTTCTCAGGTTAGAATAACAAGAAAAGGAAAAATGAGCTCAGTGGAAAGGAAAAATGAGCTCTGTCTCTGCCAGTTATCAGACATAGGGAGATGGTCTGGGAAGGGGGGAATCTTGCTGTGTACGTGTTTTTAACCCTTGGAAAATCGACTTTTTAAATCATATTTTAAGGTTAAATCCTAAGGAAGTATAAATAATGCATTTTGATGTTAAATGAGAATGTGATTTTAATCCAGGAGTTGCATGAGAGAAATATTGTAATAAAGTTTCTTCCATCTAGCAGGTAAGCCATTCTGTATGTCTTAAATTTATTGTAAAACTGGCCTTGGTAATTTTTTGGTTTTAAATTTTTTCAATAAAAGTCCTGAAAACATTTAGATGTGAGGGAGTTTTTGTTCTCTCTTGTTAACAGGTGTTCAAAATGCATCCTACTGTCATCCTGTAATCCTTTCTGTTCCTACTGGAGCTGTAGCACAAGGAGAGCGGGTAATCTACAGGACACGATAAAAGCTTCACACAACAAACACTGGTGCTGCTTTGATGTTTTTCTACATGCCTAGAAGCCTAGTAAAGAAAATAAGCTTGTATCAGCTAATTAAGATACCATTGTGATTCCAGTTTTACATTTGCCAGTGCAGGACTCATCTAATAATTGTCAGATGGAGTGTTTTCTAATTTTTTCACCAAGGCCAATAAACCCCCCAAACAACTCAAAAGGAATCCCTCAGGAATTTTTTTTTTTTTTTTTTGACAAGGATAGATCTCTTGTGTTTTATTACTCCAGAAAGGAAACACTATATGAAGGAATGGAGTCTTGCTACTTTTTCTTACTACTTACTGGAATGTCAAATGCCTGTAATGGAGATATTCTCTAAACAGTAGAAAAGTGAAAATCTTTGGATCCTTGAAATATTGTTTGATAGCTGCTAATACTTTGAGGCAGGTATTTTATTTGTCTTAACTGTTTCTGTCTTGTGTTGTTGGTTTTTTTTTTAAATGTTGATGTGAATTGCTGTTGGTTGGGCAGGGAAGTTTCTTTATCTCAGACTGTCAGGTTCTCTGCCAGCTTGGCAGTAATGATAAGTTACACGGCATGGAAAGGAGTTTTGGGGTGGTCTGTAACCCTGTAATTCCTCCTGAATTTTTACCCTATATCAGTAAAATGCTGCTATTCCATGCAATCCTGGAATTTGCAGTGTTCTTTGGTAGGCTTGGACGCTTCCACACAAGATAAAACACGAGCATTAAAACATAAATAAGAATTGTTATTCTCCTGGTTTCATTTGGTGTAAATCAGCCCCTTTTCCAAACAGGAGCATTTTAAGTGCTGTGTTCCCGAAGGAAAGAGAGTGACTCTCACTGCTAGAAAGTAACAAGGAGGATGATACAAGTGGACAAAATGTGAAGGAAGAGTTCTAGCAACTGTAACAGCTTTTATATCCTCTTCATTCCCAGTGCATCCAACAAAGTCTGCAGGAATCTCCATCCTACAGAGTTAGCAAAGCAAGTATGGATAAAAACGTCTCAGGTGCCACGTAACTGATCAACTTAAGTGCTTTTTTGCCCCCCACGTAATTAGCCCTTAATTAGTTTCCTGCTTTTTTCCTACCCTGTTTAGGTTCCTGTGCTGTAGTGTTCCTGAAGTCCTAGCTGGCCTACTCCTCTGCTTCCTTATCTTCTAACATTCATATGGGAAAAAGGAAACAAGAGGTTAATCCCCTTCTTAACTGTGACTTAGGTAGGGCCTCTTTACTTTCATATTACTTTAAACTCTGCTTAACTTCTGAGTTTG
>VWZV01009535.1:167215-277578 GCA_013397155.1 Irena cyanogastra | reverse complement strand
ATTTTACTTTGGCTCGATTTTGAGCTATATGGCTAAACTCTATTTGGCATCTGAGTAATTTTCTTCTGAAAAGAAAATTACTAGGAATTTAGGAATATGTAATTGTTTTTATGGTTTTTTTCCCCTTCCTTGCATAATTATATATTTCATAAATTCTGCCTTGTAAGTATAGCTTTTAATAGGAGAACTTATTAAATGTGTATCAGGGGTTTTCTTTGCCACTCGTTAGGTTAAAGTACCAGCATTTTGACATGGCCTTGACCTTCTTAGTTGAGAAAAAATGCTTAAATATGGAGTGAGGCAGTATCTTGTACACCTGGTTTGCAAGAGGGTTTGCACTTATTATGAATGTGAGTTTTCAGTGTCATGTACTATTAGTGACTTTATTCACTAAAAAAAAGTAGATAGACTTTGATATCGAACCCTCAGAAATGCTTTGGTGTGATGTGTTAGAGCATGGCAGAGTTGTTAACACACACCTGCCTTACTCATTTAAAGTGCAGACTAATTCTTCGCCTGAAAATGTTTTTCTTCCTTTTCAGAATTACAAAATTTCACTAAAGTGATAAAAGCGGGGAAACCCAGGACAAGAAAAAGCAGCAAGGTTTGTATTTTTGCCTGTAAATATTCAGGATGATAAATAGCTGATACTGCTCTAATAAAAAGATAGAAGATATTTTGGAGTTCCAACCAGAAGTGTTATGTTATGCCTTGGTAACAGACAATTTCGAGACAAAAAAAAGGGAAATTAAAATTAGAAGAGTTGCTAAATTGGTGTATGCATGAGGAATTAAGAAGATTCTGTTTAAAAGATCAGTGGGTTTGCATAAAAATGTGAAGGGGCTGCAAAGAAACAGCATCACTTGAGCACAATTTTGGAAATCCTCTTTGCATCTTATGTGATGGGTGCCTATAATGAATACCCCTCCTGCCTGCCCCCGGGGCTCTGGCTAGCCCAGTTCCTTGAGGGCTTTGGAAGGGTATGACAGGGACAGGGTAAAAGAATTCAAAAGAGGCCCTTCTCCAGGGGTGTCCAAGGGTTTAATCTTGAAGGTGTCCAGGAAAGAGAGAGAGTCAGGAAGAAGAGAGTTATTATATAGTCTTCTGCTCAGGGAAAGATAACTGGACCCCAGCCAATGGGGTCAAGATAGGAAGGAAGGGTCAGACTATGTGGTTACAGATCCAGGGGTCCTGGGGGGAAGAAACTGTTCCCCCAGAGAATACAACAGGTGCCCTTTATGTGCATTAATTTACCATTACAACAACAGGAGACACCGAGTCCTTTTATTGAAACATTAAGTTCCTGAAATTTTGTACAGCCACCTCTTTTAGGTTGATTAATAGCTGTCAAGGTTTTCCAAAAATGAAAAGCCTTGAGCAGTAGATACCTTTAAATCACATATGTGTAGGACAGCATTTAATCTGACAATTGTTTGATGTGAGCTGAAAACTCTTTCAAAAGTTGTGTGTTTGTTTTCTGATTATTTCTTGTATTTTAAAAATTTCTACTTTTGACAGCTCTGCTCCAGGGGGTAGTCTGGCTGTCTGAGCCATGACTGACATCTTTCCTGTGTTAAAAAGGGCTAAGTCAAGGAAGGAATATAAACTGTTTGTCACCTTTGCAGGCTGATGATTTGGGCGATATCGCAAGCTGGCCAACCCCGAGTGAAACAGCAAACAATGAAGTAAGTGTCCTTTGTAATCCTCAGGATTACTTTTTTTTAAAAAACCATGTTGGCTTATCTGTTTCATACTGTTCCCCCCAGAATGTTCTTTGGTTGTTGTAGGGTTTTAGTAGAAGTTTTGTCAATAATTCAGGACACTGATGTGTGCTTAACTGTCTGCACTGGTACTGGAATTTGTTAGTGGTGTGCCATGGACATGTGCATTAAATAGTGCCTTATGTTTTAACTCCACTGTTTGAAAAGTTTCATTTACCTTTTCTGCTGTTTTCATCTGTTTATGCACAGATGAGAAGGCCTTTGGAGTTGTGAACATGCTGCCCTCTCTTATGGCTCAGAGTGCTTTGTGCCCATTGTCTGAGCACAATTTAGTTATTCTTAGTTCTCTTATTCCTCTGATGTATTTTTCCCCTTCTGGGTTTTAAGTTAGCATCTATTCTGTCAAATTATCTTCCTTTCTCTTTATCTCAAGTGATAAGTGCAGAATGTATTTTAGACCTCTCTGATGCTATTTAAAACAAGAAGAGAGCACAGATTATTGCAAATGGTGAGGTGCCGTTTCACGGTGCTGTAGCTCTGCAGCAGCATCCCTGGGATGCTTTTACTGTGTTCTTGATCAGGGAAACCACAACATTTGGGTTCAACAGCATGCATTTTATAGCTGAAAGTGTCCAAAGTCATGTAGTGTCTATAAAATAACATTTGGTTTGTACTTAAACTTAGTTTATTTGTCTAGAGGAAGGCTTTGTGTTCAAATTAATTATAGCACAGTACTCCAGTATCTACTGTATGTATTCCAGCAGGTTCAAAGCTGTCTCCACAACATAGGAAAATTCTTTCTCTTTAGCAGAAATGTCTGCAAAACTTCCCATGTTGCAGGTAAAAATTATATCTGATCACAGAATGGTTTGGGTTGGAAGGGACCTTTAAAGGTCTTCTGGTCCAGCCCCCCCAACCCAAGTGGAAGGGACATCTTCCACTTATCAAGTGAGCTTCATCCAGCATGGCCTTGAATGTTTCCCAGGGGGTCCCAGGGGCATCCAGCCACCTCTCTGGGCAGCCTGTGTTGCTGTTTCACCACTCTCATCGTGACAAATTTCTTCCTAGACCTTGTCTGAAACTCTTTTATTTTAAAGCCATTCCCCCTGTCCTATTGCTACGGGCCCTGCTAAAAAGTCTGTCCCCCTTTTGTAATCCACCTTTAAGCATTGAAAAGCCATGATAAGGTCTCCCTGAAGCCTTCTTTTCTCCAGACTGAACAATCCCAGCTCTCAGCTTGTTTTTGTTGGAGAGGAGCTTCAGCTCTCTCATCATCCTTGGCCTCCCCGGGACTCTGTCCAGCAGGTCCGTATTTTCGTGTTGGGGACCTCAGAGCTGGAGGCAGCACTGCAGGTGGGGTCTCACCAGAGTGGGGCAGAGGGGCAGAATCCCCTCCCTCCCTCCCTCCCAGTATTCTGTGAGCCCAGCTTTTTAAAGATAATCAGTCTGAACAGTACATACTATTTCTTTCTTTCTTTCTTTCCTATAAAATAAAATTTCGTGTCTGAAGTCATGATTGTTGTGCACACTGCCATTTTACATCTCCTGTTAAAAACCAAAAACTTCCTTAATCTAAAAATTCATTTTATGCTCTTGCCACGTTAGCAGTTTATAAAAAGACTTTACAAAACAAGACAATTTTTAAAGTTCAGCCTGATGAAGCGGCTGAGAACAGGTAATAAAAAAGGAATTTTAATAGCTGTAGGAAATGTGCACCTCCTGCTATCAGCAGCTGTGCTGCCAGAAATAATTACCTGTGTCTCTTACAGTGTAAGACTGGAAGTCATAGTAAGAAGCCAACAAATAGAAGAGAAAAGGAGGAGAAATCTGATCAAAAAAGCAATAATGGCATCAAGGACAATGCAGAGGCAAAGCCAGATGGTCCAGCAGATAACACTAGTGAAGATGAAGCTCAAACTAATAACCAAAGGAAAAAAGGTGAGTTTAGGCACTGTGTATAGTGCAGTAAGTCACTGTTGAGTGACTCAATAAAACTTCTCATGATGTGCATTTGCTGGCTGAATACAGAATATATTGGTGTCTGCATGGAAGCCTCAGCCAGGCTGCCTCCCTCAGGGTTTGGAGCCTTCTGTTCAGTCAAGTAGGAATTCTACTTGAATTCTACTTAAAAATTCTACTTAAAAAGCAGCTCGTGCCCTGTTGATGGTCCTTGGAGCTCTGACAATTTCTGGAAGATTTTATCATAGCTGTACAAACCATTTCTGTCTCTGCTACCTTTGTTTCCCTCGATAGGCAGCACAGTGTTAATTTAATATATATATGTGTGTGTGTGTTACTGTGTATACACCAGCACTTCAGTTTTCGTGCTCTACCATTAGCTTGAACATTGAAGTGATCATTTGGAAACTAAACCAGGTTGTTTGCTTCCTTTTGATCCAATCTGTCACACTAAAAGTGGGAAGCAAACTTCATTCGGTCAGGAGATTGGAAGAGGCTGGAGAGACAGCAGAAACTGTTTCAAGATTAGCTGCTTTTTTGTCTTGCTTCTCTGCTGGTGTTTTTCCAGATCCTAAAGAGTTTTGCTATTCACATTTATAAATGTTCCTATATACATAGATATATTAAAAAACCTATACTACTTTTAATTTTTTCAGTCTAAGTGGAAAATCTAAAGCAAAGCATTCCGCAGGTAAAATGTGTTTTTCTTTTCCCTCCTCCCCCCAGTGCAGACATTTTATGTACTTGCTTATATTTCTTATCCACAGAAGAATGGAGCCCACAATACCAATCAATATTGTAGTTAAATAAATTGTTACTGGATACTTTAGGCCAGCCTGCAAATAGAAAAAAATAAAGCTTTGCTAGTAATTTTTGATGCATGTGAATGAACTTTGAATGTCTCGAGGTAAAAGTATGGTACCACAGCTAAATTCTCAGGAAAATTTCTATGATTTGTGACTGAAATCCTTATTGTGGTGGTTAATTTTATATGTTATTTTTTTACCTCAGAGTTTCGTATACAGGTTGTGAAATTATATAGCAAGGAATTTACTGTCTGTATTTAACACTGACATAGCTGTAAATTCTTGATCTTGGAGCATCTAAAAAGCCATTAAATAAAATGTTTGCCTTTATTCCTTACATTTGAAGCTTAGGTGAGGTTGCATTTCAGTTTCAGCAATTCTTATTTACTGCATTTATTATTTAGTAATTCATAATATCTTAAAATTTCAATGTTAAGCTTCTCCCGCTTTTTAAAATTTGAAATTAACTGTTGCTAGTTTTACAAGGGAAATTCTATGGAGTCTTTTCAGGAGCTGAACCCTCAAGTATTAGTATAATAAAGAGTAATGTATTAACTTTTCAAGGTAACAAGCAGAAATGGGTGCCACTGCACTTGGACGATGTGAGGTCAGACAGTCAAGACAGAGCCGGCTCTCGAACGAGCTCCAGATTTGTGCTGGAAACAAACAAGTTAATACCTCATAACAACAGAAGGAATGAGGCAAGAAGTAAGTATTCTCAGTCTCTGGGTCTTGCTGTTGGTGGCAAATAAAGTGTAATATCACATGAGCTGGCATGTCAAAATTTAGCTTTACCTGTGGTAGGTAAAACCTGGTGTTTATATTTGCCAGTGACCAGCAGGAATATAATTATTCTATTCTATTATATTCCTCTTCATGGTGCCCTGCACAATCTCATCCCACAATTTTACAATGCAGAAAGTTTGGAAAAAAGCCTCAGAAGGTGTTTGCTCAGTCCTGCTCTGCTGCTATTCCCACAGCTTGTTGCTACCAGAGCAGCTGCTTGTGGAGCTACACTTTGAACTCTGCTTTGGCAGTTCTGCTGATGTTGGTTTTTATTTTGAGCTGGACTGATTCCCTCAGCTCCCTGACCTATTTCTCAGCACAGCTATGCAAAAAGCTCTACTAACACCACAGCTGGTGCTGCTTCTGGTCCTCAGGTGTTGTGAGCACAGCTGGTGAGGTGGCTGAAATCTTGGGCTGAGTGGAAGTTTGTTGGTTTAAGTTTTAAAATTGCAATATACATTCCCAGTTTGAATGTTTGCTCATTATAGTAAGTATATTATTATATTTATATAATAAGCCATGCTACTGATGTGGAATTTATGAAGTCATTCTAGGTACATGGATGTAAGAATTTGATCTGGATGTCTGAAGGATAGATAGGGGTGGGGAGAGCATTTTTACCAGTTACCACTTCCTTCAGCAGTTTTTTCTTAGGATGGTCAAATGACTGAAAACCACACACATACAGATTATATTCTCTGTAAATTCAGAGTCTTTTTTAACAGGACTTGAGTGTATAAGCATACATGTGTGGTTGGAGGGTTCACTAAGAATCATTGCTAAACCAAGATTTTTAATACAATTTTTAATACATATCTTCAGTCAGTCCTTTGTTAAATTTAGCAGCTCTCAGTTTGATCCAGCAGGCTCACCCAGAAAAGCTGTGGATGCCCCATCCTTGAAAGTGTTCAAGGGCAGGTTGAATGAAGCTCTGAGCAATCTGGTCTAGTGGAAGGTGTCCCTGCCCTTGGCAGGGGGGGTTGGAACCAGATGATCTTTAAGAGTCCTTCCAACCCAAGCCATTCTGCAATTCTGTGATTCCCATCTCACTCCAGGAGTGGTGGGAGTTGTCCACAGGAGGAGACTGAGCTGTCATGATCCTTCCTTCCTGCCCCGAGCTGATCATGGCTACTGTGACCTCTGAGCTGGCACCAGGGGTCCAGCTGCTTCAGAAGCATTTGGGATTGACTGCCAGTCCCTCCATTACCTCCTTGCTACCTGACTCATCCTCTGGCAGGGCTGGCACACCTTTCCTGCAGCTTCAGCTCTGACCACCTCAGCATGGCCGAGGCTGTGGGTGGCCTGGGCCCAGGCTGAGAGCTCTGTGGCCGTGAGGGACTTAGAGGCACCAGGAAGTTTCCTTGTGACTGCAGGAGTTTTGTGGTGTTTTTTTCTCTTCAAGGCTGGCGTCGCGACAGAGAAAAGAGAGAGGACCACGACGAGGTGTGCAGCGTGAGGAGCGAGGGCGGCAGCGTCCGAGGGCTCTCCAGAGGCAGAGGAAGGGGGAGAAGCAGAGGAAGAGGACGAGGCCGAGGAAACCCCAGCAGTATGCTAATCCAACAGATACTTGGCGAAAAGTTTGAGAACTGTGGTTATGATGTTGTTGTTTTCGTCGTCTGATGTTGTTATTTTGTGTTCTCTTTTGTGTTGAAGTGAACTTTGACTATTCAGTTGGTTATCAAGAACTGTATGGTGAAGGAATTGACCAAGTATTTCAGCCTGAACTTAACCCTGGTGTGATTTATTACTATGGTGACGGAACAGGAGTGCAGATGTATTCTGTGGATGAAGCGCTTCTCAAGGAGTATATAAAACACCAAATGTAAGTAGATTGCTTAATGCATAAATATTTTCAGAGCTCTAGTTCAGATAAAATAACTAATTTCAAAAAGTGTTGAATCCTTATTATCTATGTCAAGTTGGAGATTAAGGCATTTCAGCTTAACTTTTTGAGTTAACTTTGACCATTACTAGTGTCAGCTTGAATTTATTCACTGGTGAGGTGGAAAAACTTGAGTAATGGGGAGGAGTTTTAAGGAAGCTGTTTCTGCATCTCGTGCTGTAGTCTGGCTCTAACTCGTATGACTGCTTTATTTATGGTACACAGCCCTCTTTATGTTGTCATGTAATTGAGATATGGATGTCTCTGAGCTTGTGCTTTTGAGTACTGTTGGTCTGTTTGCCTGTAAAGCTCTTCTTGGGTGATGTTTCCCCTATTTGCTCTCAATTTCACTTTGAGAAGTCTCGTTAGTTTGATGTTTTCAGTGTGTTTCACCTGAAACATGTAACTGAGAGAGAGAGTAGTTTTGCAATGACACTTGATTTTTCAATAATCTGAAATGTTTACTTTCTCGTGTATACCATTAGGCAATGAGAAACCATCTGGAAGACTGATTATCACCAGGAGACAAGTCAAAAAGGGCCTGGAAAGCACTAGTTCATTTTAAAGAGACAGTTTCCACCACTGGCAGCTATTTCATCCTCTGTACTTGCATTTCTCTGCAATGCCTCTGTGGTGGTTTTTGATTGCCCTTGTGTTCCGTGCAGCAACTTGCTTATTTTATTCTCGCTTCTTTTGTTACAGTTACAGACGCAAAAAGGAAGAGAAAAGCCTCTTTAAAGGGCAGAAAGTATCTGACATGTGGCTATCAACTTCAAAACTTCTATTGCAGTCTTTTTTTGCTCTTGCTGCCAGGCCCCCTATGAGACCTGACAGTGGACATGTACCCCCATGTCAGGATAATCGGCCTTCACTGTCCTCAGACAAGTGGGGGAGGATCACAGCCACTCCACTGTTGGCCAGATTTCTGGGCATGCAGTGTAGAATCCAGACCTCCTAAGGTAGGACATGATGATGTCCCCTCTGCTGAGAAAAATGTCAGTTACAGCACTGGTCACATCTGACTTCTGGGTATATCTGTATTCCCTTTTGGCACCGAGAGGTTGGCAGGTGTTGGTAGAAGACTTGGCATGGCTGGATAACCAAAGCCATTGGTTGCTTGCCTGGTGTGAACTCTTAAGGCTTTTGGTTATGGAGTTTGCTTTCCATGAGAGGGAGATTCCTGAGCAGATTTAGAACAGAACTTAGCTAGTTTTATTCTCCCTAGACAAAAAAAAAGTGTTTTTTATTTAGTCCCTTCTTTTATCACATTAATAATGATGGGAAACAGACTTTGTTAATCAGTTACCTATTATTAGCCTCTAAATTGGGGTGGCTTTGTCTGCCTTTCGTAATTTAGCTATAAAATATTAAAGTGACTATTCCAAGGAAGGAAGTATATACAGAATAGAGACACACAAAATTGTTATGTCTCAGAGTTCCTATTGGAGTCCAAGATAAATCAGGATATATTAAAGAAGTGAGATTGAATCCTAGTGGATGGATAAATTTTCCAAGTTTACCTGCTTAATAGAGAGAAATCTGAGACACTGTCCAACTGAGTTGATGTGTAATTACAGAAAGAAACACATTGCTATCAAGCAATTTATGCTTGTCCCAAGAACCAGCTTGATGTACAAGAGAGTAATATTAGGTTGGCATACAAAAATACCTTCCATGTTTTTAACCACAGGCTGAAGTTGTCAGCCTAAAAAGTGTCACTGCTTAGCAGCTCCTCATTCTGCAGCTTGCAGCAGAACATTATTTAAAAAGTCCTCTTGCTTTAGAATATAAACAAATAAAAGTTCAAGTATCAATTCAAGAATAAGGGAAGGGACTCTGAATAAAAGGAAGAAGAGAAAAGCTGGAGTGGGTGTATGTGTTTAGGTCTGTCCCTCTGCTTGGAGCAAACTTGTGCATTGTCTTCATTTATCATTAATGGTCTTTCACATTCCTTTTTCTAGAGTGATGGACATCAAGTGAGGCAGTTTGAGTCAAGTTCAGTCATTGTCCATTTCTACTTGTGGAATATTTAACTAGGTGAATCATTACAGGATTTTACCTTTACTATATGATTGTAAAGGTAACACCAGTAAAATGGTGGTTTATGGCATTTGTGCTTGCTTATCTTCTAGACTGGGAGGGGAAAAGGAGCGTAGCAGCTCAGAACAGTAGACAGGATATTCTTGAAAGAAACTCTCTCTTTGTGCCCAGTTGCTTCAGTGATCATACTTGGCTCTGAGTAAGAGCTTAATTCTCCAAAAGCCTTGTTCTCCTCTCTGTTTGCTTTGATTTAATAGCAGTGTTTCCATTTGTGCTGTCTTGTCCAGCATTGAGACTTTAAAATCATTCTGTCTTGGAGCTGAGTGTTGGTCAGAGCATGGTGCTGATACTGCCAAGGTCTCAGGGTCCATCCCTGCATGGGCCCTTCACTTGGGAGTTGGACTTGAGGATCCTTGTGGGTCCCTTCCAGCTCAGAATATTCTGTGTGTGATTCGTGTGTTTCATGGAGCCAGCTTTTCCTTCCAATTACTTCAGCTACAAAACATTAGAGAAAGAAATGGTATCAAGGTACTGCTTGGGTCAGTGATGGCATCAGAGTGCCCTGCTCTTGGAGACTTTGGCCTTGATCCCAGCTTCAGTGGAGAGACTTGTTGTTTTATTCTTTTTTTGAAAGTAGAATGATCTTTATTTACATTTGCATGTGCAGCTTTTTTCCTCAGCATTTTAATACCCTCTCATTTTCTTTTTGTGCTACCTCCATTTTTGTCATAGAATTTGAACTGCTTTTCATTAAGTCTTTCCCTACCTGTGTTTTCCTTAACGTGATGAGCAGTTATTTTTCCTTGGACGTACTGTACAAAATCATAGTATGATGTGTAAGCTCTATGAAAGGCCTAGATCTCAGTCCTCATGTAAATTGAGGGGGTTTTCCATTCTTTTTCATAGGACCTTTTCTCATTCCCTTGTTCTGTGTGGCATATCATGATTTGAATTCCTTACTTTTTGTCTTCATTAAGTATAAAGCATCTTGACACTCGGATTATTTCCTAGAGCAGCTTCATTGTTGAAAATTTGTCTTTCTGCTGTTTGTCCCTTGTCTCTGTGGTATTACCAGATTCCTGAAATGTCCTTGTCCTTCAACATCATCTATTCTTTAAGACTTTTTTCCTCCATGAACTGTAGTGCCTTTTTGGTACCGTTTCATGCCAAACACAACATCACTGGTCTTGTTTTCTCATCTTCCCACAAGCATGCTTGATGGTTCAGGGTATCTGTCTGTGCCTCAACACTGAGATAGGATACTTAAGCCTTCCAATGCACTGGAAACTGGGACAATAAAAGATGCAGTTCAGCATGAACTGGTACTGCTGTGTGGGACATAACTTATGCTCTGACTGTAAGCAGTGCTTGTCCTTCATCTCTATGAAGGCCAAGACAATGTTGTTTCCTTCTGTCCATGTAAGTAATGAGAGAGGAGGTGGGTGAAGCAAAACTGGAGCGTAGTTTTTGGTTATGCAGATGTAATAAGGCTTTGATTTTTACCCCTCTGTGCTGTACTGAGTCATAAGTGTGTCTTAACCTGTCGAGCATGCTTGCTGCTCTCTGGGTCTTCTGCTGAAGAATGGTTTTGTTGATGTCAAAATGCTCTGTTTTTTTAATGGAAGGCTTTAACAAGGAATCTAGGTTGCTGCTTTAAGATTTTCTTTAACTGTAGAATAAGCTCAGGTTTGTATGTTTCCTTCTGCAGTGAGTATTATTTCAGCACAGAAAATTTGGAGAGAGACTTCTTTCTGAGGAGGAAGATGGACCAACAAGGATTTTTGCCTGTGTCACTGATCGCCAGTTTCCGTCGGATGCAAGCTCTCACTACGAATGCTGCACTCATTTTGGAGGTAAAAATCATTCAAAAGGATGTATTTGAAAAGTTGCTTGGTTAATTCTGTGCTGCCATAGCTTCAGAGCTTCAGAGCTATGAAGTCAAGAAAAAATTTCTGTTTGTAATGACAAGGATTCTATAAAGAGGCTATAAGTGGTCAAGTTGGTGTTTTGGTTTTTTTTTCCTTTTTTGTTAGTTTTTAATGTTATGACATGCTTGTCACACAGGCCCTAAAGGACAGTACAGAAGTTGAAACTGTGGATCAGAAACTAAGAAAAAGGGTTGATCCAGAAAAGTGGCCAATTCCAGGTCCTCCTCCATGCAACCTGCCTCCAACCGACTTTTCTCAGCTCATCAATTGTCCAGAATTCATACCAGGCCAAACTTTTGGCTCTCATACTGGTAAAGGATTTATTTTACAGAAACATAAGTTTAGGGCTGTCTGTCTAGCTTAGGAAATTTGCCTCCTGATCCTGATTTCATAATAGAAGTTGTACTTTTGGTAATGGTTTATTCAGCTGCTCTGCCTGCCAGCCTTGCACTTGCCAAGTCACGTGGCTGATGTGCAGTAGATAAAAATGTCTCTTGTGTGTTATGGCTGTGAGCATTCTCCAGAATATAGAATGGTGGACTACAGTCCTGTGGAATTAGTAATAGTAATCTTAAACTAGTCCTAAAATCTGCTTCATTTTTGTGGCAGCTGGAAGTTCACTCTTTATTTGGGGCATCCTTGTTTTGGATGGGAAACTCATTCACATTTTTAATAGGGAGATGCATTTGTTTGCTGACAGCCCTTGGCAAGGGAACCTTTTCCTAAAATGTTGGCTGAAGTTAAATGGGAAGAATGAAGATGGAGTTAGGCACCCACCCACAGAGCTAGAGAATGCCATGGAGAAAACACGATCCTAATGATGCTGCTTTTTTTTCTCCTCAACAACATATAATGTCTCACAGGCTATGAAGAAACTTTTCATAGAAATAAATTCTTAGAATTGATTTTATTCTGAAATGTTGAGTGAGCTGTGAAAAGCTGTCTCTTAAAACTGAAAAATTCTTTGATCAGCTTTATGTTTATCCAGAGAGGTAGAAAAATGGTAGCTCTGGTTAAAAGAATGACCATGAAAACATTTGATAAACAAGCAAAATAGAACCAGAGCAATCCACAACAGGAACTGAACTACTGTTTTCTACTGCTAGAGTCTGCACCAAGTTCTCCAAGAGTGGGAAGCCCGCTGAGTCCCAAGGAAAATGCTGACTCAAGTAATTTTCAGACAATGTGTAAGGGACTGTCTACAAGTTTGCCTGATTTGGACTCTGAACCTTGGATAGAAGTGAAGAAGAGGCATCGTGCATCCACTGTCAAGCTAAAGGTAAAATCAAAAACCTTTATGTTATGTTTAAACAAACAAATGCAAAACCAACTTTGAGGTTATGCTGTAAACCAAGGTTTAAGCATCTTAACATATGTGATGCTTGAGAATGCAATAAAGTTTGGAAAATCATTACCTGATTCAAATTGGATATAATTCAAAATAAAACCTTTTCCAACTTAGGAAACTGTTCCTGTACCTGATCAAACACCAGATCAACACCAACCACCTCCACCTCCAGAGGAACAAGAACAGGAAGAACTTGAATTTTTGTTTGATGAAGAGATGGAACAAAATCAGTGTCGGAAGAATAAATTTACTGATTGGTCAGATAGCGATTCTGATTATGAAATTGATGACCAGGATGTAAACAAGATTTTAATTGTAACACAGACACCACCATATGTGAAAAAGCATCCTTGTGGAGACCGTGCTGGCAACCGTGTGTGCCGTGCAAAAATTACATCAGAACTTGCTAAAGTCATTAATGACGGCTTGTACTACTACGAACAGGATTTGTGGATGGATCAGAGTGAAAATGATGCCATGATGAAGGTAATTCTCTTTAATTTTTGCCTAGAAAACCATGCCTGTCTGAACAGTTTCCAAATTAATTTCAGCCTTCTGCTATGTAGTTGTAAAATGCTACAGGAAGGTGACAGTAATTTGCAGGTCTGTTGAATTGTCTGTACAGTTGAAAACAAACCCAAGTTTTTTGTCCCACAGACTTGACCAAAACTACTGAATGAATATTTTTTTAGTAACATTTTGGAGATAGTTGAAGTTTTCCAATGTTTTCTTGTTCTGTGAGTAGTTTGTTTCACAACTGCAAACCCCTACCCAGAGGGGAAGGGGGTACATGTCAGAGATGAGATGATGAGAAAGAAGTAATAAAGTCATTTTAACATAGTTTTATATTAAGGTTCTATTGGCCTTGTAGTTTGTTAGAACAATAGTTAGAATGAAATTACCTAAACACTGAGTGGTGAAGGAAAGGGACTTGATCTGTGCACAAAGAGGGGGAAGTAGCTTCAGAGACAAATGGAGTATGTTTGTACAAAAGCAAGATGACAGAGGTGGAAATAGTTGTTGAGAATAAGAGCAAGAAATAAAGGTAGAATTTAGAATACGGATTAGAATGGACCAAGAAAACCAGCAAACATGAAGAGGGCAGTGAGAAATAGCAACCTGCAAGAGAGAATATTTCCTTTTTTGTTGTTATGGACTTGACAATGATTTGATGAGATTTTTCATGCCCAGCATGCACATGTCCCACCTGAGACAGGTGTGTGAGTACTTGTGTGTCAGTTCTGGCTTCTTTTCTCTTCACGAAACGCATCTGTCTCTCAGGATGGTATCTATTACCCTGCTTTGCATTTACAATTGCTTTCTCTAATTCAGCAAGAGATTGAGAACTTTAAGAAGCTAAACCTCATTAATAAGGACGAATTTGTTAGTCTGGCACCCGAAACTGCTGATCCAACCCAAGAAGTTCCTCCAAGACCTCCAGGGTTACAGAGAGGTAAGTATGAAATTATTTGTTTTTTAGAATCTCTGTAATAAAGAACAACTCTGTAGATGTTTTGACTCTTTCTGCCTGTGCAGTATTTTAATTTTGGTTCAGTCAGCAGTCTGAGGGGGCTTTTTCTTTGCTAATTTTTCAAATTGCCAACTGTTCATGGGTAGCGTGGTTTCAGTTGAATGACAAGAAGCTGGCTCTTGTTCTGCTTTGTTGTCACTCTCCACCAGCACCAGGTGCTCTTTGTTTGACTTGGAATTTACAGTGTGTAAAGTTAAACCGAAGCTGTGAAACATTTTATAGAACCAGCATTTTTCATGGGATACAGGGATGGAAGGAAATGAGATTAGAAGAATTTACTGCTTGTATCATACCCTTACTGAGCAGTCACGACGTCCAAATCTTATCTCCTGTGGTGTTTCTGATACAGTGGTACCATTAACATTTACTGGGTTACATGCTAATAGCATCTGTAAAGTAGCTCAGTAAAAGCACCTCACTTTCTCCTTCCTGCCTCCACACTTAGCAGAGGAGCTGGCCTGTAATTTCCTGAGTACTGAAGTACTTCCAACAGCAGGAATGGCTCGATCGCTGCCCACAGCAGTCCCAGATTCTCCCCGTTTCCACCCTGGCTTCATCCCACGAACACCTCGCACCCCAAGGCTCCAGGATCCCAACAAAACACCCAGGTTCTACCCTGTGGTTAAAGAAGCGCGATCCTTTGATGTAAAGGTAAATGGAAAAACATATTTTAAAAAAATCCAAAGCAGCAAAAGCATATAAAACTCATGTTTGTGCATACAGTTTAACAAGAATTAAATGGCAAAAAATTACATGTTTGTACTCCTATTGCTTAAATCCAAAGTATTTACCATATTCACTTTTTTATTTCTATTAAATGCTTCTCGAGTCTTCTTCCTTGAAACTCCTTACTAAAAGAAGCATAGTGCTTAAGATTGTTGGTTAGTTACGTAAGACTAATCTTCAGATTATGAAACTGTGGTCTTATGACTTTATAACTTGTTAGATAACAGAATAGAAAACTTTTAGATCTCTGTTTTAAAAGGGAGAAATGAGTGGAGTAAAATTAGGGAAAAAAATCCTTCATTTACTTTCTCAGGCTCCAAGAAAAAGAAAAACGCGCCACAGTACAAATCCTCCCTTAGAATGCCATGTTGGTTGGGTGATGGATTCCAGAGACCACAGGCCAAGAACTTCCTCTGTGAGGTAAATCCTGTTGCTCTTATTCAAAATTAATTTGCAGGTAGTTCTCACTACTAATGGAGAAGCAGGCTATAAAAGGCAATTTATAAATACAATGGAAGCAAGAAAAGACTGGTTAAGAAAGACAAAGATATGGAATGCAGAGCTGTCTGGAAACAAGCTAGGCAGATGGGTGCTCACAGTGTTGTTTGATCCATGATACAGCAGCAGTAGTTTACTTGAGGCATTGATGTTCACTTCAGTGGTCATTTAAAATCAAGCAGGACAGTAATGTTTAATTCTTATTGTCCCAAGCTGTTTTATTTTTGACACATTGGCACAAAATCTGATTTTCTTGAGGTGCACCCAAACCCAGAGGCACTGCAGCAGTGCCCAGGTGAGCGTACTTCAGCTCTTGCGTGGGTCAGGGTGGGTGAAAACTGATTCTGCAGAAAAGCTCTGCTTACAGGGCAGAAATATGTTGGGTTTTTTCTCCAGCAGTTCCAATGCCTCACCTTC
This sequence comes from Irena cyanogastra, assembly GCA_013397155.1. Classification (NCBI taxonomy): domain Eukaryota; kingdom Metazoa; phylum Chordata; class Aves; order Passeriformes; family Irenidae; genus Irena; species Irena cyanogastra. The sequence continues at coordinate 261,936 of VWZV01009535.1, read as the reverse complement.
AGAAGGAGCTCCACTGGCAGGTTTTGGCTGTACTCCAAATTCTCTTCCCAAATTCCAGCACCCGTCTCACGAACTGTTAAAGGAAAATGGCTTTACTCAGCAGGTGTACCACAAATACCGGCGGAGGTGTTTAACAGGTGAGCTGCCTCATGCACTTCCCAAATCTTTTAGAAGCTTCCAGGTGTTGTCTGATACCAGTTTTCTTCCCATTGTTCCTCATCCTTAAATTTTGCTTGCCTTTCCCAGGAAAAATTATTTGGTGCCTCTGTTTTAGGAACCCTGCTTTTCATTTACTTCTACGTTCCCTGACAAAAAGATCACTCTCAAATTTGAACTGAAGTTACCAGAAAATCTGGTGTGTTTTTTTACTAAAGGCAAGGCACTTGAAAATATTCTGGTGAAAAATTAAAATAGTGGGTTTGTTCTTCCCTTTCTTTTTTTCTTGCAGAGAGGAAACGGTTGGGAATTGGCCAGTCCCAAGAAATGAACACACTTTTTCGTTTCTGGTCCTTTTTTCTGAGAGATCACTTCAACAAGAAAATGTATGAAGAATTCAAACAGCTTGCTCTAGAGGATGCAAAAGAACACTACAGGTATTTTTTCCTGAGGCTTTACATTCCTTGCAGTGACTGAAGTTTATGTACATCTGCAGTGAACATTTTTAGTACTGCCTCTGCCTTTTTGTAAATCTTTAAAATAGCAGTGTTTATGTTATTTTAATATCAAAAATCAGTATGTAATTGTGCTTTGCTGATGAATAGCTGACTGTGCAGCATTTCCTGACCTGTAATCAGTTCTGAATTCTACAAAATCCTCTAACTTGTTGACCATGACGAGTCAGTTCTGTACTAACACTTCTCAGATTCTTCCTTCTGTAGGTGAAGACATTCTTAACCTCATTTTACTTGTTCAAACTGACTCTTGCCTTAAAAAAATACCAGAAAAACGACCACAAAGGAAATTGTCACTACTCTTCAGTTCTTGGATATAATTCCCTTCCTTCCACCCAGTTCCCCCCCTCTATTTCTCTGAGCCAAAGAGCCAAGGTGGATTTTTGTACCTCTCTGTTCTGTTCCAGGTACGGCTTGGAATGCTTGTTCAGATTTTACAGCTATGGCCTGGAAAAGAAATTCAGGAAAGAAATATTCGAGGATTTCCAACAAGAAACAAAGAGGGACTATGAAGCTGGTAATTATCACAAGCCTGTCACTGCTCACACTGTGGTAACATTAGCTGAAGATAATCCCAATTCCTGGGCACTGACTTGTTAACTAACCAAGAACAGCTGTTATTCATATTCTTTTTATCTTCAGTTCTCTTAAAAAAATAGTTACCAGTGAATAATTAAGTTTGTAATTAAATTTGACCTTTGTAAAGTGGTGAAATTATCCTTTTCTGTTACTAGGTCAGCTGTATGGACTGGAAAAATTTTGGGCTTACCTAAAATACTCTCAGCACAAGACTCCAGCTGTTGACCCCCAACTGCAAGAATACCTGAGTAAATATAAGAGACTGGAGGACTTCAGGGTGGATGTAAGTTTCAAATGCTACTTTAAATAATATTTTGGCCTACTTTAAATAATATTTGGTGTACTAATACTTTCACTGCAAGGTAATCTGAGAGCAGTGCTTGATCTCATGAAATGGCACCCCAATAAATTCAAAGAGCCTGATCCTTTCAGTCTTACAAGTCTGTGGAGAGGCAAAAACCACCTGGCTTAATGCAAAACACCTAACAGGTCACCCATGTTTGTTTTCAGCCTCCTATTGGTGAAGAATCTGGCAGGAGGAGACCAGGTGAGGATTCAGGTCATCGCAGGCATCAGCCCAACTCTTCCAAAACACTTCCCACCACCAAACCCGCCGCTGCCTGTCAGTCCCGGGCGCTGGGAAGTGTTCCCTGTGGGAATACTGTGCAAGCCTCTGCAGCTTGCAACGCTGCCACAAAATCTATAGAAAGTGATGTACCAGAAAAATAGACTTTGGATGAGCTCGTGCCCTCACGAGAATCAACTTTGGCATCACTCCCCTAATCTGGAGATCTTCAAGGCGAGGCAATCTCTACTACGTGATGAAAAATGTCTGGAAGACAAAGGATGGGATTCTCTTTTTCATGGGATATAGTTCCAAAACACTTGCCCTAGGAGAGTTGCTCTTGGTTATGGGATCATTGGAAGGATGCTAGGGAAGATTCTTTGGCTTCAGTATTGCTTTCCTCAAGCTTTTGTTTACAAAGAACTGCATTCCTTGCATATGCAAAAAATACTTCGAGGGATGCCTTACATTTCAGCTCAGATTTCTTAAAAAAAGGTATGATATATACCCATGTTATTTACTGTGCTTTCCTTACCCATATTTCCCTGTTATTTGTATGTTACCAAAGCAAAAAAAGATTACATTATAAATAGAATATGAAATGGAAAGGAAGGATCTATGTGACAGGTTTGCTTTCAAGGCTAACTATCAAAAAGTATGTTTTTCTGCAAAAGCACACTCAAGAACATGCAGCTGTATATGAAACTGAATTTCTGGATTCTATTTAAAGATATAGTTTCTATTTTTTTCAGGGTCTCCATAGTTAGTATTTTATTAAGTATGGAGTTGGAGTGGACATAACTGGGATAGTTTTGCAGGTATTTCCTTCAGTGCTGGTTCTTTAATAACTCAAGCAACAGAAAACTACAGGGGAAAATTGAGCTTTTGATTTCGTAGTGTCTTAAATTAACATTCAGTATCTACAGTTTGTGGAGATTGTTAATATAGACAACTATTCATACTCTGGGCTTGAGAGGTGTCTTCATTTGAATTCTCTTATGATTATGAAGTCTAGCAGAAGAGGCATCATTTTGATTTTTTTTTCTCCATATTTCAAGTAATAATTAGTTTGGAGGGAAACAAAGTATTCCTTGTAAATTTTAATTTTAATTTGCTTTGTTTTGCAATATCTGAATGAAGTTCTGCTTAAATTGTGCTCGCTAAGCCTAAATGATTTCAAACAGGTCTAAAGACAATTTCACAGAATGTAAGTTACTCAAATACAAATCCATTTTTGTAGCTGAAAGGGGGATGTTTATAACCTGTCATGTCTTATTAACTTCATTACTTTGTTTTTAAAGACTCAAGAAGAACCGAGTGAATAACTTCTCTTCCAGGGGTAGGTGAGCGAATTCCAGCTTTTTGTTAGTTAACTGCAGAGTTACTTCAGTTAACTTTTAAAGTTATAAAATTATGTCTAGCACAGATGCCTTAAACTGACTGCATAGCCATAGATGGAGCTTTAAACTAACAGCTCTCAGAGGTTATAATGAATCTGTTAATTTTTCAGTCATTGTGCTGTGAATCTCACTGAAAACAAATGATGGATGTTTGCATTGAAAGGAGTGGATGGTAGCAGTGACCTTCCCCACAGTTTATACCATTTCAGCACAAAATCCAGCCTTTTGTCAGTGGCCTGTTCTAAATAAATTTAAATGAACACATACCATGATTTGAAGTAAATATACTATAAATATGCTGAAGTGACACATCTCAATCCTGTGTTTGATCCATGCCTTTTGCTACCCATGAAAATGATGAGAATGTAAATTTGGATTGAAATTGTATATATGAGTAATAAATTTAAGATATTTCAATTTTTCATTGGAAAATGTGCAGATTGAGCTTTCAGTGTGTGTAATTTTGTGATATCTTGAAAAAATTTTATAAAAACAACAAAAACCCTAACAGTGTTGCATATCAAGTTTTTCCCCCTCCAGAAGAGTGAAGAAAAACAACCTGAAAGAGTGGAAGGCTGTAGGTTTGCATGGGAATTTCTGCTGCACTGAGGTCTCGGGGAAAGCTAGCCTGATAAAGACAGGAATGCTTCTTGGAATGCAAGCCAGCTTTCCTCAGAAGAATGCAAAGAATACTGATTCATTTTTGTCATATGATTGGATATTTGTCAAAAATACAACAGGTGAACAATCAAGATGGGGCAAGGCAAGGAGAGTGAATACTTCACCTGCTGGCCTCTAGAGCTGCTTGGTGTCCCTTTAGGGAGCTGGACAAAAACACCACCCAAGTCCATCCACAGCTCTGGCTGCCTCTCAGGCCTTTCAGTGCCTTTCATTTCTTCCCTCTCTTCCCCTGCAGATAGTGGAAAAAACAATCTTTGCACTGCTGATGGTTTCACTGTCTGGTTCATCACCTCTCAGTAATTGATGGGCCTTGGAGCAGGGCATAGTTGTGTATCCAGCATCCCTTCCCATGCCTTTTAGGTCCATTTATTCCAACCTTTACTATGTGTTAAGACTTGGTTGTGTTCTAACAGTGGTCTATGACTGACCACTTTGCAAGTCTTAGACCTTGTCTAAAAATTCTCCTGTGTGCTTGCTGAAGAATTTCTAGGTTTGTCTTTATTCTGTTGGCAAATAACTGTACAAACACTTCAAAACATTACCCTGCCAAAACCATATTTTTGTCATGCTCAAAATACTGGATTCTAACAGCTTTTTAAAATGGAAGGTTCAAGCTGGCTCTTGTTCCTCTTGGAGAGCAGGTAATGTTTTCCTACACTGAGCAGCAGTAGCCTGTCCGTGTTTTAACAGGGATTTGGATTTCTGTGGGAGATAAAGCAGTAGAATGGATGAAAAAAGTTTGTATTCATGGCAGCCTCCACGCTGCAGCCTTTGCTTCAGGCACTGCTGAGGTGACAAATGACACTCCCTGGGAGAGGACACTTAAGAGCAGCTGAAGATCTCTTCCTGACAAATCCCACAGCTACGCCAGGCTCGATCTGTCACCTCAAGAGCTTTCTTCTCTGCTGTCTTCAGCCTCTGTGCTTTTGGGATTTCAGGTAAACAACCCTTCACCTGGCACACAGGTTCTGTCAAAGCAAGCTTAAATGCAATCTGTGAGCACCTGTTAAGAAACATTCACCTTTAACCATAAATTAGAAGCCAAGAGAAGGATTTGCTTTCCATCTGTAAGCAAGTCTGCAGGGCCAGAGTTGCATTATTACTGGGGGAAAGGAGTAAGTAGCTTTATCTTTTGTACTGTTCCATACAGAGGAATAGTACATCTTCCTAGAGGAAATAAAACCTCACAAACTCTTACTGTATTGTCAAACAGAGTATTGTCAGAGACTCAAACAAAGCCTATGAAAGGTTTAACTGCTCCTTGCCCTTGACAGCAAAGACAGTAAAATCAAACTGAATCTGCAGGAAGAAAAAATAAAAGTTTGGAAATAGCTCAGAACTGAGATATTTAAAGTGAAACAACATCCACAGCACAGTGGATAAAATCAGCTAAACTGATTTTATATGCTGTGTCCCACTCTGAATGATAGAAAATTTAAGCCTTAGTCAAGGAAAAGTAGATCTAGCTCAATAAAAAGATACAAACAAGTACAAGCATGTGAGAGAATGCTGTAGTCCTTACTGGAAATTCAAAATGTTCAGATCAAGTGACAACATGGTACTTTGTTTTCCTCTTTAAACCAAGGAGGTTTCAAAATATATCTACTGCCAAAATGAAGCATTTTTGGGAAGCGGTGTACAAAATGAGGCAGAAGTGTCAAAACAAATGATGACTAAAACTAATTTAACACCAAGTCTAGCTTAGGAAAACAAATCATATTTTGCTTCTGAAGATGAGACATTCTTCCATCAAGACCCTCATGTTGCTTTAACAAGATTTACCATGGTATCAATGTGTCTGTCATTTTACCTAACAGCGTATTCTGACCAAGCGACTGACACCAATGTTCCAAGGTTGAACGCATCCACCAAATTTTTATAATTGCACTGAAGTTTGGATGGATCTAATGTTATGCTAAATTATGCTGTGTGTCAACTTTTTATAAATATGAAAGCTACAGTGTGCTTTAAAGCCCTTTTTTTTAGGTTGTCAGCTTTAGATCACTAGTGACTTTGTATGTAGGATGGGTGAGGTTCATTTAAATCCAGCAGACATAGAGATTAAGTCTGTGCAATGTTCTGCGGCCATGGGACAAGTTTTGTATTCTTCACAGTTACCACTAAGGTGCTTCAAAGCAAAACTCACCTTCTACCCAGCTTGTTGTTCAGCTAATCCTAAAAGTTAAATTTTAAGCACTGTCCTTCTGAAGCAATTTTAAAACCCCAGCAACAGAACTACATGTAACTTCACTGTGATTAAGCTTCGTTGCCCTTCAGATGGCAAGGGAAAGGAAAAGACTGCACTTGGGCTAGAAATTACAGCAGATGCAAAACTATTAATCCTTCAAAAGTTATCTTTCACCAGTAGGAAGTTAGTCCATCAAGCAGATACAAGCATGAGGAGCAGCTAATGCTACACCTGTGCCAGATGCAGCAATACCAACAGCTGCCACTGAGTGAAGAGCAGGGAAAGTCACAGCAAGTGTCAGGAAATTCCAGCTATGACTCTGTACAGCAGAAGCTGTAACACATGCATGTATTTTCATGTGGAAGGCTGGGGACAAACGACTTATCCGATTGTCCTAAGGGATAGTTGGGCAAGCTGCCTTTTGTTCCACAGCTAGACAAGCTGGGTGCCATGATGAGGTGCAACGGCTGTGCAAGAGCTGAAAGTGAAAGGCATACTGTAAATGTGTGCAAAACCTTCTATAGTGAGACTTAACTACAAGAAAAAATTCCCTAGTGAAGCATCCAGATATAGAACTGGTGTTTAATTACTCCCAGCCCCTGTCCTATGCAAGGGAGCTTTTATTTATCCTGTTGGTTCCCACTGCTCCATCTAAACCACATATTTCTGTGGTTAGTTAGAGCAGCATGCCCAGCATTTCAGCAGCGTTAGATGATTAGCAGACACTCAATCCAAGCCCGGACACTGCACCAATGCTCAGCTTATAAGGACGTGACTCAAGCAGAAGCCAGTGCTTACTGAATTCACACCTCCCAGGAGTGTCCCGCCTCTACAGGATCCTGCAAACACAACTTCTAGGGAGAAACAGCTCCATTTCTGTTACTTCTTCCATGCCAAAACAATTCTATTTCAAGGCTGGAGATGAAAGAAATAGAATTCATCCTGCCTCCTTAGGACATGTGAGTTACACAGATTCCACAGAGGAGTTTTTGTTTATTTGTTTCATTTACATCAATATGAATCTCTTTCAGTCAAATAGGAATTAAAAAAATAGTCATCCCTGGAATTTCAGAGTTTACAGTTCAACAGACTGTATATATATAAACTGTTACTGTAGACTTAACACAGGCGAAATCTGCAACCAGAGGTACAAACACAAGCCATGAGGCTGCTGTTCTTGTCCTGTTAATGCATATTCCTTATACTCTTATGTTGCACTCAGTTACTACAATGCTTTATTTGTATCACTTTTCCCCTCCTCACCATAAATTCACTGGCATAGGTTTAGTCTCTTAAATACAGCTTACCTGAGTAAGTCTTTGAGATTCCTCAACAGCTGGGACTTGAAAGGGAAAATAACTCCACCAGGACAAAGAGCAGTATTAATAGCAGTGGCTGCTTCATCTACCCAAGACTTCTCCCCCTTTTTATTGCATCATATTCCAGCTCTGCTTACCAGCTTCTACACAAAGTTTGACAGCACATGTGGTATTGTACATGCTTTATTAAAATGGTACTCATATTTACAATATCTGCAGAAACAATCCCTCCCAAGTCTTGCATTCAGACAGACACACACACAGACACACACGCGCAATGCCCCTTCACTCTACGGGGGTGTGAAGGCTATGCTCCCAAAAGTTAGGCAGCTTCTGGAAGAGGAGGAAGGGAGACTTTTTTTGTGTGTTTGTAATTCCTTAAAAAGAAGCATGGGAGTAATGCATTTGGCCATCACAATGCTAATTTAAGTATATGTAGTATTAACATATGGCAGTAACACTGAGTGCTCCTCTTTTACATTCTATACACAGAATGACATCAAGGTTTTCCTGTCAACAGAACATTCCAATTCAGTCTCACTGCTGCTTGTAGTGACTATGGAACCGCAATTTGGGGGCTGTCCCTTAAAACAATTCAAGTCTATGTAAGCGAAATAAGGCACAATTAATATTTGATTCGATTTAGAGGATGGGAAAAAGGGGGAGAGGCAGGCTTCAGATAATAGTTGTTGTAGAAGAAACTTTTTTTACCCAATCCTTTTGAGAAAAGGATGAATTTTATTCCCATCCTAATCTATGTGGACTTCTCTTAGAGAACTGAAGTATTCTGCCAGGCTACTAACGCCCACATACAAAACAAAATTGGAAATTCACATTTTTAACACCGGCTTCAGTAGTCTCACCTACTGATGCTGATGTGGATGAGTACATCTTTCTTTTAATGCTGAAGGAGAAGACACACACGAAACAAGATTCAAACCTTCCTCTGAGCTTGAAGACTCATGTCTTTTGGAGAGCTTGTAAGGTATGCTAGTTGAAGGCTTCAGCTTACTGATAAAAAGGAATAGCATTTTTGCCTTTAAATCCCTGGCCCCTCTTCACTAATGAAGCCTAACCAGACATTACAAATAAACTGCAACAAAAAATTTGGCAGCACAAAGAATGTCTAGTATTCAAATCTTCATTTGTGAGTATATTATTTTCCTTGTACAAAACCTGTTGAATGTTTTTTCGCAGCAGATGAACTGTACCCAAAGATGCAGGACATTCTGTGATGGGGAATAAGAGGTTGCAGTTCCGAAGGCCCCTGACTTTGGTTGTTTACAAAGTTCATTCCTGTTTAGTGTGATCCTTGGTATCTTCCTCATCTGTGTATTCTGATGGTTCTTCACCTGGTTTTAGGAGTCTACCTACGTAGTCATATTTGTCTGAAAGAGATTTATGATTCCATTACAATTAAATACACCTGTATTTGCTTGCTAGCCCATACTACTGCAAATTCCCTTTTTCTCCTACACACTATGGTTCTAAATCTCAATCACTGAAACTGACGGTAATTTAACAGCAAGCCCAGCCTCCTAAAGCAATCTTTCTACCATTACTTTCTCTAACTGTGAGTACTTTGTTTCCATTCTCCTCCAGCTGATCAGGCAAGATTTTTCACCCAAGGGCTAAAAAAAACTGCTCTTCAATCCTTCAGCCTGTTTTGATTTCAATTAGCGTGAAAAATGATTCCCCTCCCTCCAGAGGCATAATTCCATATTTGTCAGAAATTATTTCAAGACAAACTCATTCAACCCTTTATGTTAAAACAACTCTTAGTCCTAATGATAATTCCATGGCATCCAAAGCCAACAACCTCGAGCGGGAGTTCCACCAGTTAAGCAGATGAGATTTGGGAGTGAAATTCTGTGCCAAAGAACTAACAGAACAGTTTTCTTGTATAAAAATAAAAGTGACATATAGTGAAAGCCTCTGTGGAAGAAAAGACCAGACCAGAGATTTCAGGCCTAACAGTGAAGTTACAGTGCATTCATATTAGGGGGGACCTCGCTGCAGTCTACACCTCCCTTATGAGGGGACAAGGAGGGGTAGACACTTTGCTGTGGGGACCAGTGACACAACCCCCAGGCTGTGTCAGGGGAGAGTTAGGTTGGGTATTAGAGAAAGGTTCTTCACCCAGAGGGTGGTCGGGCACTGGCACAGGCTCCCCAGGTCACAGCACCAGCCTGAGAGAGTTCAAGCAGCATTTGGGCAATGCTCCCAGGCACAGGGTGGGATTTTTGGGGATGGTCCAGTGCAGAGCTAAGAGCTGAAATTGATCCTGGGGGTTCTCTTCCAAATCAGCATATTCTGTGACAAAATTACTGTCAACACCTCTTTAAAAGCTTCCCCAAGCCCAAATCAGTCATTTTTATTAAAAGCATTTCCTTAAGCTGATAATTTCAGAATTTACCTTTAAATTGCATTTCCCACTCTCTTACACTTTCCATCTGTACAGCATTTAAGTCCGATAGGTCATCATATTCATCTCTGAGTGCATCTTTATCTAGACAGAAAGTTGCTAGTCCCCTGGAGGCATCTCTGCCAGCAAATATTCCATATGGACCCTCTGAAAATAAAAAGACAAAATTGATACCTTCACATCTTTGTTTATGGTGACCAAATCTCAGTTCTTTACGTAGTCTGCCAAAGCCATACATTAAATTTCTGCAGTGATGGGAACAGCAGCAGTTTCAATGCCATGGGTGTTTGATATTCAACAGCACTGCAATCCAATCTTTAATATCACTAGGAGATAAAGTCTGCTGAGAGAAGCAGAACTATGAAAATAGCTTTGAAGGGATATCTGGAAAAATCCCTGTCAGTTGATGCAAGCCAGTTGATGCAAATTCCAAAGGGACCAGGGGCTGGAATTCAAAAGAAATACACTTCTATTAAGCAACACATTGAATATTTACAAGTAGGGCATGAACAGAAGCAAACTGCATAGACATCTTAATCAGAAATCCATTATAATACATAAAGAGAACTTAAGAGGGCTAATTAATGACTTCATTTACAGACTTACAAGAACTTTCTATATATTTTGTGACATTTCTTACTTCTGAGGAAATCATCTCACTTATTTTGGGCAGCAGATCCCCTATATGCTTAGCCTGTAATATTCTTGAAAACAGCACGAATTGTCACATTAGGAATATAAAGTAACTGCATCCTCTATGCTTTTTGACCAATGCAAAGCAGCACAAATAGCCCAATAAAATGTTGAGCAATGACTGTGAAATAAATATTATTACTGAGAGAAATGGATGGCTTTGTAAACCAATAATTTGCAGGGTAATTAACTGAAAGAACTTTAAGCATATTGTTATCTTAGATTTTCTTGACCTAAAACCAAATACCTTAAATTCAGATCAATAAAAAAACTCAAACCAATACAAAAAAAGCCAAAAAAAAAACCAGCACACTTTAAAATTTTCTGCACTAACTGCAGAATCCTAGCAGCACATTGATACCCCAGGGTTGCTACAGAGTGGTCCCTACTTGGCGGTAAAGATGCCAGAACCCTTCTCTGGCTTACCTCTCAACAGTGGCCGTCACCCTGAAGAAAAGGCAGCACCCACGGGCAAGAATGAACACAAGCAAGAGGCAATACACTGTCCTTCACCCCCTCTACTGCCTGCTGGAGCACCTCAGACCTCTTCTGCAGCAGGACGAGGCATGGGGAATCATTCCGAAAGGCTGGTTCCGCCCAGGCCGCTCACTCCAGCCACCACACCTATCTGCTCCTGCAGGGCATTGGCTCCAGGGCTGGGACACAGGCTGAATGCAGCAGGGAGAACTCCTGAAGCAGGGAACCCGAGTACCAGATAGATTAGAAGAAACTACATCCTCACCAGAACTGGTGTTGTCTCTCCACCCCAGAGTGCTTGGCATTGTAAGCTGCTTACAGTCAAACCTGAGAACAGAAGGTTGTCCTGTGTGCCCCAGACAATTCCCTCGTCTTTCTGGAAATAAACCAACTGATTTCAAAGCACAATTTCACAAGAAGTAGATATTAAAGAACAAACTATCAGGTGGAAGTTTGCACTGTACCAGTCTGACCATAATGATGAACAGCATCTCTCTGCTCACCCTTTCAAGTATTTAGCTCCAAGCTAAGGGATCAGGGACTACAGGTACAGTACTTCAGGGAAACAAAGTCCAGAGGGCTACCTTTCCTATTTGCATCCTGAATTTGGTATTTATTTGAAAAGCAGTATTTAGAGACTGAAATCAAGCTTATACCAATGCCCTCTGCAAGTTCAGTCACTTCCACGGGATAGGCTAAGAGGCAGCAATGACCATCATCTGCAACACACCATAGTTTCTTCAAACAAAAAGTCCTGCTTCAAGCAAAACAACAACCATTCAACTGATCTCATTTTTGATGTTCTGAATGAAGAACATGGCAGCTATAAACAGCTCTTACAAAACCACAATTACTAAATCCTTAAAAGCAATTAGAAATTGTTATTTAGTGACCCCACAAGCAGTATTCTGTCCCCATTTTTTCCCTTCTCTGAAGTGTTTCAAGCAAGTATGTCCATAAATCCTACTATTTGAACAAGGTGTTTTCCAAACTCTGGCTAATCAGAGAGCAGCACTCTGCTGCCCTTCTCTTCTACCCTATATTTAGTGGTCTATGGAGTTCCACAGGACGTGCTGAGATGCCACCTCTTGGTCCACCAGATGGATTCCAATTATTTATATTAAAAAGAGAATGATATAATATTTATCTGTATCAAGCACTGAATATTCTTAAACCTCAATAACACACTTAATTGAAAGCATGAAAACTTTTAGAAAACATCAGCTTGCATTAAGATTAATGGATGCAAAATTTCTTCAAGTATCTTGTAATCTCAGATGCTATTAAAACAGTATCTTTTTTCTTTGCTAAAACTGAATTTGAACTTTAACATTCCAGAATGTTTATCACAGAAGTATTCAGAAGTCACAGAGGACTCATCAAGCCATGTCCAAGCACTCAGTGGAATGCTAACTTGTAAAAACCAACCTTTGGACTCAGCAGACAGCATTTTAAATTCCTGCTCTGCAAATGTAACTTAGAAATGTGTTCTACTCTCTAATCCTATACTAAAAGGTAAATATTGAATTGTGATTATTAGCAAATGGTGCAAGCTTGGCTTCACCTTGGTTCCTAAAACAGAAGTTCTGTGATCCCAGTATGATCTCAATCTACTCTGAGATTTAAAGCTTCCATTCAGGTGCTTCTACACAGAGTTTAACTACAGTATTTTATATTAATACAAAACATACAGGTCTGGGGTTCTGCTCTAAGCATTAGTCAATTACTCACTTTTATATAAAAAAACTGGTGCAACAGTCTGAAAAAGCTATTTTGCATATCAGATTTCATTGCACTGGGAGAAGTGTCCAGGAAGGTGCCAGCACACAAAATCCTGGGGAGAAAGTATTTTTCAGGAACATGATTGAGGTGGAGACATGAGTGCAATCCGAGACACACTCCCACAGAGTTCTTTCATAGCCTGATGCAATTTACTCTGCAAGCCCTACCCACAGTCCTTCTTTCCTTTCCTTTCCTTTTGTCTGCCCACCTATTTAGCCTGGCTCCTGCTGTAAATAATTGATTGCAGCATGACATGACAGATACACTAAAGACAGGGCAGGAAGAGTGGCTTGTAGCACAGGTATGTAAACCAAAGCAAGTTTCTGAGACCATATCACAAAATTTCAGTGCGTTTTCTTGTTTTTTTTTTTCCCCTGTATCCCCAAATTAGCCATTTCACAGTCAAATATGTCTTTAAAAAATTCTCCTCCCACTCCTACTTGGCATAGTACAACAACAAGAGTCAAGGAAGTGTCAAAACCAATTAAAACACATCTGCTACACGTTACTTGGTTATATGGAGGTACAAGTCTTCCATAAAGGAAAGCTGTTCCTTGAAGAATGCTTTTCTTCCCATCATGGCTTTCACATTTATAGACCTGTGTTCCAGAGCCTTTGTTTATTTTAGCCCTGAGACCAGTTATCAAGCCCACATATTTGCCTGTCTATCTCCACATCTATACCTCCATGTTCATACACTGCATTTCCCCTGAATAAAGTCCTCACCTACAACTCCATCTTGTATAAAGTACGCCCTTCTCTAAGCTACAACACATGCAAAACGTTGCTACCCACCACCTGCAGAGCTTCACTTGCTTTCAGAATCCAGTTAAGAATCTAGAAGCCTTGATGAATTTGACATCCTGTTCAGCCTGACATTTGTCTTCATTCACAATAAACTGGGTACCTTGAGAATTGGTAAAGTCAGAGTCTCTTCAGACCATAAAAATGCATTCACGATTCCTGCATCTCCTAGTGCTGTTTTAGTTCTCTAATGAAGATTTAATTTCTCTTTGCAGACAAGGAAAAATCTATTCAACCTAAAGCAACATATTAAAAATTTTGAACGACAAAGTTTTTATTTGGAAGCATTGCTTCTAGTCACTTCCTTTGAAACAGGGTAAAATGGATCTTGGAACAGCACACATTTCAATTTTCAGCCAGTCTGCCCAAAAATTCCCCCTGCAAAACCTATGCTGGATCCAGCTTCAGAGTATACCCCTGGTTGCCACAGAGGCTCCCTGACCATTTCAGTTTGGTAGCAGCTTTGTGGAACATCCCAGACTATTGCTCCAACACCAGCAATGAAGGTGAACGTTGTACACTGAACTTTGGCCCACTCCAAGGGGCAGCACAGGGAATCCACCACAGATAGCCACATGTGGACTTTATAGCTAATGAAGTGATAGGTGAGTTAAGAATTGTATTCGTTTTCACAAGGTCCATGTGATCTTTCCAAAGAGGCCACACAGGTTAACAACAAGGTTCAGTTTTAAACCAGCAGCTTTAGTTTCTTCAAGCAGTCAAAAAGCACTTTAAAGCAATCACCAAATATGCATCTGTGGCCTCCATGCAGCTACTGGAAATAAACTCCAGTTTTGCCTGAAGTTTAGATATTCATGGACAACACCTGTTAATCTGCAGACAAGAATAAGGACTCATCTCTCGTTTAATGTGAGTCAGGGCAAAGGGAGACAGACTACGAAATTATTAACAACTGCATTACTCTATCACTTTGCCTACTTTTTCCACTCCAAACTGAAGTGAAACCTTCACTGGCTGTTGCAAATTTTCTATCTGGATCCCGACACATGTTTGTTCAGTGTTGCATCTTTCATGAGAGAACGAAAAAGCTGAAAGTTAGACTAAGCCATTTGGAGATGTAGCTTGAAAGCAGAAGGTTTCTAATAACATTTACCACTGGGAATTCAAGGTGACATAATTTTAACTTTACTGCTCCAGATTTATGTGAAAGGAAAGATGTGGGTCAATTTTAAGTTACAACTTGCATGTAAAGCATGTGTTCTCAGGAGACCAATCCACATGCTAAATGGGAACTCTACACTTGTGAAGTCTACATGCTAAGATGGGAATTGCCCAGAAACAGGGGTCTAAACCTGACTCCTCAGGCACAAGGCCAGAGCGTCTCACTCTCTCTTTTGCCTACTTGCACTCTAACTCTGTGGAAAAAAAAGAGTGCAAGAATCAATGACCCAATTTCAACTAAAGGGGCAGACAACAAGCACTGGTAAGAGAGCCTGTAGGCCAGCAGTCAGGAGCTTTCTAGAGATAGCTGCATTCTTGAGAAGGACCTAGATTCCACATCTTGGTTTAGTGAGAAATTCTCTGACCACCAGCTTATTTCCTAGTAAGACAAGCAAAGCTGGCCAGGTTTTTCTGTTCAATGAGGGTGATGATGCTGTTTATTGAACAAAACATCCACATGTCACTAACAATGATGTCACTATCACATTTTGTTTATCTTGCTTTGAGCACACCTGCTTGATCAGGCCCCTCAAATGTCAGGTGACTCAATGATCTCAGACGTTTTTTCCAGCCTAATCAATTCTGTGACTGGAACATGATTGGTTTAAATAGGAACTAGGAATTCACACGCCTCTTCTGAAACACACTGTTGTTCAAGTTTTAAGGAATACACTGAGGTTGTGAAAAAGGGAAAAATAAATTAAAAAAAACAAGAAAGAGAAAGCTGACAGACATACAGAGCAGAAGCAGAGGAGGAGACAGAGTGCTGATCTTCCTGCACAAAACTACTTAACTGGTCTCCATGAACACGGCCTGGAGGCTCAGAACAACCTCTACCCTGGTGGCAAAGGCACTGCTCCCTTTAACCAGAAGTATGGAAACAATCTCTCACCAATATGCGTGTATACACATTTTAGTTTTACTGCTTCTGGCTGGAACGCCACTTCTTTATCCAGAAATGCTATTTCTCTGAAAAGCTGAATCCCAGAGCGAGAGGCACTTCCTGGACAACTACATAGACAACCAAAGAGGTGACAAACATCAGAACCACTGAGAAGACCTCTCACACTTTACAGAAAACATTTCTTTCCCCCAGTCTTATCCTCTGTACTTATCTGTAACCCCCCAGCCTGTTGTGTTCTTAAGATAAGGCCACCCTTAACAGTATTCTCCAAATACAACGTATGTAGAGTCTCTCCTGCAACATTTTACTCTAAGCATACCCTTGGAAAGGATGTATGGAAAAGCACCATTGCCATGTGGTCAACAGAGACACAGTGAAATTTATGGCACTCAATTCCAAAGAAAGTCTAACAACATCAGACTATTTTTATACAAATTATTGGAAAAAATGACGGCTGTTTATTACAATGAAATAAAGGCAGTTTTCCCTTCACGGAAAATGAACTATGATGGAATATTTTTTTGTGGAAGGAACTACTACTATCTAATCTATTCTTCTTGGAAAATTAGAAATCTTCATGACATTGTGAAAGACAAGTGGGATGAGAAATGAGTTGACAGTGACAACATACTGCAGTGAAGCAAAGTCAGGAAATTGATTTTTCTCTAAGATCATGAAACATTAAGAACCAAGAAGTGATGTGAACAGTTGCATACTCAGGGGTGCACATAATCCTGCTTGGTCATGCTCAAAGACGTCTATTTTTCATAAATGCACAAAGTATTTACTAAGCTAATCAAAACCAGTTTATAGCATTACCTTGGCATGCAAATTTAACTGCTAAGTATTAAGATTTGCTTACATAAAGTACACTAACTCTTACAATGCTCTTCTACTGACAAATATACAACCAGAAATTTTGATGCAAACACAAAAAGTTCAATGTTACAATAAATGAAAAAAAAAAACTGTCTCTCACTGTAAGATATAAAACCAACACAGCACACATAGAAGGTATTTATGACTAGACCCTAAATCATGAGATGTGATTACAGATGGAAAATCATCCCAACAGAGGTTCTCTGACTGTCTGCTTATGTGATATTTTTAACAGTGAACCACTAATTGTTTACTTTACTTCTTTTGGCGTTTGTGGATGATAAAGGGAAAGGTAATTAATTAAGAGTTAATAATCAGTCAAAGAATTCTAGGTCACTTACTCATCTGGGCACAAGCAGAAGTGGAATTTATACACTTAAGTGAAGTGTTGAAACAAACGGTGTACTTGCAGGACAGAGCAGCACTTTGGAAAAGAACTTGGCAAGTAAAGTTTTAAATTAAGAGCTCAACATAAGCAAAGTGATTTTTGGAGGCACAGACTGTTATATGTGCAGTGTAGCCTTCCTGTACTCTTTGCTAAAATACATTAAGAGACACCAGAGACTAACAGGATAGCAATGAGATAAACTGCGGAAGGATTAAAGAAGACAACATGAGAAAAACTAAAAAAAAAATATTCGGGAAACATTTGGATTGAATGTTTGAGAAAATGAAGTTTTCAGTCATGACTGTTTGAAAGGATGGCTTCAACACTATCATTATTTAAAAACGCCTTTACTGTATGCATGTAAAGGGCTCTTCAATGATACGGACCAAAGTATAACAGGATTCGCTGGACGGAAACGTAAAACCAGAACTCTGAATAAAATCAGAAGTTTGGTGGAAATTTTAATGGAATCTCAACTGTTGGACAAAAATCTGGACTAGATGACAATTTTGTGCTTTTTAAACTTTCTGCTGTAAGCAGAAAAAAAAGGAACACTTTGGCATCCAAACTACAATGAAGGAAAAAAACCAGACCTTACTATGAAGACATGAGAAGCCACCTGAGGCAGCCATGTTACTCAACATTAACCCAGCCCTCCAGACTTACTGAAGACTGACATGAGCCCTCAGCAAATGCTCTCCACCAGCTTCAAAGCTGAAGCACTCTCTCTTTACATCAGTACCTCATCAAACTACTAAAGCCTCACGGTCAGAGCCTGAAATATCAGCAAAGCCAATGTCCTCAACTCCTTCTTCTGTTAAAATTTAGCCATGCTTTCTTGGTATGCTTTGCACTTCCCTTGCCACACTCCAGCTGTGAGACATAAAATTTCCATCAGAACTGCTGTGGACAGCTGGCTACTCTGGCTGAAGCCTTTCTGGAAAGATCTCAACCAGCTTTTCCACTTGAACTCTTCTCCAGTTTTTAAGGCCTGCAAACTACCTACTAGTGTTTTTCTTTTCAGCCACAGCTGCAAGAAAAAATTCCCCAATACATATCCAAAGAGAGAAACAACATCAGCAGGATTCAAAAATCATCATGTTTGGCAGAGAACACACAGCTGATGATGCACTGGTTGAGCTTTGCATGCAGCATCCCACGTTAGAGATCTGACAGACGAAAACCATGTCACTTCTGTTAGAAAAAGGCAATCTTTCACTACAGGGACAAAAAAAAAAAAAGCCTTTGTCCCGCTTGACAAAAAGCTAGAAGCACTGCTTTTAAGGAAACCAGCTGCTACCAGTTATCAAAAAGCAGATTGATGTCCTAGAACATTAAGTTTTAGCTTCCTCACAATACCAGACCTCCAAAGGTTGACAGTGTGAGCCACTGATGGTACCTGGAGAGGAGAGACTAACGTTTAACTGAAGTTTGATACACGAAAGGGAGAAAGTGAATGTTTAGATCATGGTTCAGTACAATTTCACAGAGCACTCTGTCAGCTTACTGGTATTTTAAGTTTCATGCAGCATGTGTATTACCTGCATTTTATGTCAGCACACAGGTCTCAGTTTAAAAACCCCTAAATAAGAGAGACAAAAGAACTAGCCTGATTAAGTGTCATGAGAGCTGCAGCTCACCAGGCTGCATTTTCTCAGCTTTACTGGTTAATAAACAACATAAAGCATGGCAAGGTACTCTGGATTCCGCTGAGAACTTTTACAGTACCCAGCCAAAAAAGCATTTTAATTCCATTACAGCAGTTTCACTTTCTGCAAATGGTATCACAAACTTTGAGAGTAAAGTAGTTACAAAATTCTAGTCCAGTTCAACCACAGAACTGCTTGTCCCTTCCCTGCCAAGAACCAAAGGCTTGTAACATGCCAGCTTTGTATTTTTCTTTTCGTAACCTCTATTATTAAATAATAATAAATGATTACTTAACTTGAACTATTTCCTAGGGGAGTGGGAAGTATCCTCTCTGCCCTCCACCCCTCTCACAAGGAAGATTGCCATGGCTACTATTAAAACTCCTGCATAGTTTGATTAGAGCAAGCTTTCCAAACCACCATTGTTTAAAGAAGAAAATTATCAGCAGTCATAAGCCTCATTTCCTTTGGCATCAGTCGTGAACACAGTGCTCACCAGCAACTTTACCCACCTCATTATTAAGAATGCTGTTTATCATGAGAAAGCGTGCTGCAGTTTCACAGTGTACAAGGTGAACACAAAAGCAGAACATTTCTCTGAAGCCTGCTTTTCTGAACCCTCGAAATACACATTTCCTCTCCGAAGAGGACTGCTGTCTGTCTGTTTACAAGACTGGCTTCATTTCTGCACTCTCCCCAACAGCAGCAACATACTAGCCCCAGAGCTCTCCTTGCCTATCTTTATCCTGACTCAAAGTCACACTCAATATGGCATTTACACCTAAATAAATAACCAGTTGGTTGGTTTCCTCTCCTGAGCCGTAAGCGCTAGAACGAAGAAAGCACTGCTCAGCTGCACTTGGGAAACCTACTAGAAGAGACAGAAGGAAGAAAAAAAAAAAATAAAGAATTAACCACGGCACATCCGAATCAAGGCATCAGGGAAAATGACGGCTGCCTGAGGAGATCCCAGACCCGCTGAGCATCACCAGTGTAACACCGCCGGTGGGTCCCAGGCCGGGACTGCCCCCATCCCCCCGCCGTCTCACCGGGCCCGTAGAATTTTCTGCCTTTGGTCACGTCGAAGACTTTGCCGTTAACAGCCAGGAGGATGCGAGGATTGCGAGCGCCGTCGAACTCGCGCAGCTGTTCCAGGGAGAAATCCCGGCGCTTCATGCGCGGCAGCGCGGCGGCCTCGCCCGGCCGGGCCGCNCCCACCGCCCCCGCGCGCCCAGGTGGCGTTGGCAGGGGCGGCGCGCGGAGCCCCTCGCGCCGCCGCCTCACGGGCCAGGGCGGGAAGCGCCCGGAGCCGCGGGAGGGTCAGACCCGCGGGCTGGTGGGGTGGAGTGATCGCAGCAGGCGCCTGCCCCCGCCGCCGCGGAGAGTGTCGAAGGCCGGCGGTGTTCGGCCACCGCGGTGCGGCCACGTCGTGCGGGGCCCGCTCGGCAACTGCTGAGCGAGCGACACGTCTGCCTGCGCAGCACTCTGAGGCGGCGTCGCTGCCCTCTGGGGTGACACAGGGCCGGTCTGTGGGGCGGAGACGGTTCAGGGGGTTGCTCGGTGCACTTCGGTGTTTAGGGTAAATGTGCTCTTCCTTTTTGGCTGTTAGAAAACTGGGTGCTGGCTAACACAGGGCTGATGCACTAGGATCACCTCCCATGCTGTGAAATGCGTCCCTGGCAGCACATAGATGGCTCTCGTATACCTCGTTACGTACTACCCGTGCTCCCGGGAGTGAGTTTGCTCAGTTACGTATGGAGAAAGACTTAAAGGTTCTATTATCTCCAAAGGGAGAGATGGTGCGTGTAGCATGTCTCAGGAGGAGGACACCTGCAGAGAAGCCAAAGACCTGGAAGCAGAATGAAGCCCTTCTGCACCTCTCACTTTGTGAACGTGTTCCCAAAAGCAGCACTGACCTCTCATCGGGTAATACAGAAGAGCCACTCTATGGATGTGTAATGGGGCTCACGGAATGTCAGCCTGGCTCAGCAACTCCCTGCGGCTGCGATGTGGTACAGGGAGTACTTCGGACTCCGTGGTGCTGAAGCATCCCTGCCTAATACCGGCTTTAGGAGTAATTCACAATCATGTAACTAGCTTGGAAAACTCAAATGTTTTCACAAAGCTGGGAAGACAGCGCGAGGGACTAAACCCAGTGGGAAATAACATTAAGGGTACTTGGCCCCGAGTTTTCAACACCCTATGTAATGATTAGGTGTTTGATCTTCTGCCCTCTGAGCCGGTTCAGTAATGACTACCTCTGTGAGGAAACAGGATAAAGTTCTTGCTAGTTAAAGACCTGCAATTAAAATACTTATCACTATTCTCCTTAACCTAGCAGGCTCTATTTATTATATGTCTAAGTAAACACTATTAAGAAAGTTCTTTTATCTGAACGAGTCACAGCTTGATTGTGGTTCACAGCAGTTTTTATTACAGAATTATAACGCTTAAGTTGTCTGGGCACAGCTATGGTGCAGATCAGAAAAAGACAGTTGCAGTCTTATCTCTGGATTTCCTTCCCTCTTAAGTTTAATACAGGTTTTTCCACATCACCTTAAAGTGTTCTCTTAACTTCCTTTGTATTTCAAAGATGGGTTCAGAAAACAGAAGTGGTGAGAGATGTGAAGTACTTTTACCTATCTTCCTAGAAAGGTCTTGCCTCTAAATTCATCCGGAGTGGCTAAATTATTCCACATTCTTTGGAAACATTTGGTTTCCCTCTGCATACATGTGGTGGTGTGGTAAATCCTGGCAGGAGTACTTTAAGAAATCAGTGTGGCAGCTCCAACTGCTCCTTTTAATCTTCATTTCTTCTGTTCTGGATGCCTTCTTAAGAGATTGTATTGCTACTTGGGCTTGGCTGGGACACCTTGGCTTAGTTCTGTGAACCATGGTAGGTATTTTTGATCCTAGATAAGAGCTGGAAACCAAGAGTAGTTTCAGGAACCTGCCCTGAGGACATGAAATAATTTAAAATACCACGTTTAGAAGAGTTGTACTTGAAAGACTTTAAACATTAGAAAATAGACCGATACTAAATAAATCTGGATTAAACTGTTTCCAAACCTGCCAAATTTTGTTACGGTGCTGTTAGCTTGACCTGCCAAAGAAATGCCAGAAACCGCAGTTTCTCCACTGTGACTTTTTCCAGCATTTCTTCCTTGCCTGACTGGTTTGCCGAGACAAGAAGTCTGTCCCTGTGCAGTGTAAGAGTTACACAACTGATAAATGGTCTCCAAAAGTCTCTCAGCATTACTGTGCTGCTTCTGCTGTTCTTTACCTGTGCTTCTCAGTGGTTATTTAGGTGTGAACAAATCTTATTTTGATCTAATTGACAGCCTGCTGTCATGGATCTTGATCTGTGATTGGAAAGCCCAGGTATAGCTAATGTATATAATTGCAGGTGTCAGGAGGGGTAATTGCAGCAATATGATTAAAGGAGTGAAAGGAAAGTTGGGCACTGTGGGTTATCTGTGGGGAAAAAACCCTCAGAATGTTTCAAATTCTGAAATCCGTGCACAGCTAGTTCATTCACATGGATTTGATCTGAAGAGCAAAATAATAGTAATAATATTTACATATGACAGTTTCCCATAAAGTGCTTAGTAAGCCCTGAAAAAATGTATGAAAGAAGTTTCTAATTACAGATGTTATAGCTTTGGTTGTTCTTGGGTAATTACTTAATTTTATAGGTTTTTTTTTTTTCCCCTGAGAGAATTCGAAGTATACCTAGAAAGTGAATAACTCATCGGTATTCACACACAGTCTCACTTGTTCTGCTTCCTCATCTTCTGGGTAACTTATCCGTTAGGAGGTGAATGCCTTGACTCAGAGTGATGCTGTTCACTTTTTCTTTTCTAACACTGCTTATCACAGCCTCTGGAAAGAAGACAGCTCAGGGAAGAGCACAAGGAGAGCACAGCTTTACGAACAGAAATTGAGCTCTGACGCCAACTGCTCTCATGGCTGAGGCCAATTTTCCATTGATTTAGAAGCTGAAGAGTCATCTCTTATCGTGCAAGGACAGGCTACGTTCAGGATGGATTAGGAGGTGAACTGTGTGTGAAGGAATGTAGGGATTTCTGAGTGAATTCGGAGTCACAGAACAATCAATCAGCTCCATTGATCTGGAGTATTTTTAAACTCAGCTTAATGTATGGGATGCACTGACAATTTTGTTTTAAGCTGATACAGCTTGGAAACATGAGGTCAATGCAATACTTGATGTCTTATGTCAAAATAGTAGCTGCATGAATTCCGTTGCAGATATTTGTTTCATATTCATTTGAAGTTCTACATGTAGACCTATGAAAAATCATTTAATATCTTGCCTTATTAATGAAAGACTGCTGAATTATTCAGGAATTTCATTAAAAAATTTGAAAATTAAGTATGAACAGTCACATAACAAAATTCATATTGGCCCATTGTGCAGTTTTGGGCTAGGGGAGAGTTAATATTCTTCAGACTTACTGGTCTTAGTTTTCCAGTTTTCATTGGTAAAAAATCAACTGTTATTTCTTAGTCCTTACAAACAGTGCTTTTCATTTTAACTCTCTCTTGGGATTGTCCTTGTAAAATGCCGTTGTGTTTACATGTGCATACTGTTTTGTAGGATCAAAGTGGAGGAACTCAAGCCAACATCCAATTTTTTTACCCCTATCTGTTACAGTGTTGGTTTTTCCTGGAGAGATTGGCTTCTGTAAAGGGCAAAAGCCGTTACAGCTTACACAGAAGTTTATGGCCTCTCTTCCATCTCAAAGTCCTCCTCATTATCGACGAGGGATAATGGTAAATACATAGCCAAGTGTAAATGTGTCATAGTAGTGACCTATGTATTTTAAATAGGCACCATTCATACAGTTAGGTGTCTTTTCTTTTGTGTGGTGCCATAATCTAGAACTGCATCATTCACACATAATGGCAAATAGATTGAGATAGACTTGTCTTGATAATTAGACATCTTCATTGGACAAAGCCTGTCAGGGTTCAAAGTCACCAAAAGTCAGTCTGTCCTTGTAAGTTGTTGTTTTGGGTTTTTTTTTCCATCTCCTTTTTGGGAGGGGTGTGTGTGAAGACTGCACACGTGAAGATCCTGTTCTTTGGCAAGCAGTCATAGCAAGGAGTAAATTGCTGAAGTCCTCTGTGGCAAAGTCCATGTTTATTTCAGGGTTTGCCCTTTTTATTTTTCTATTTTTGATGAAGAAGGGGGAGAAAGTTGAGGAGTAGAGTTAGATTTTATGTATCAGGTAGGATCATTCACATCAGCAACTCACCAGTAGCCTTTGCCACTTTCTAATAAATACTACCTATGAACTTATTGCACAGCCAGA
Organism: Irena cyanogastra; assembly: GCA_013397155.1. NCBI lineage: Eukaryota > Metazoa > Chordata > Aves > Passeriformes > Irenidae > Irena > Irena cyanogastra. Next base: position 238,014 of record VWZV01009535.1, on the reverse strand, counting down.
ATTTTGATTGGTTTGATTAATAAGGTGAATTTTTCTGGGTAGTTTCTGTTATTAAGACTCACGTTCACTGGTGCATAGTACTGTCACCAGAGTCTACAAAACCTTTTCACTGGCTGAGGTCATTCCTATACTGGAACACAACACCTTTTCATTTCTTAGACAGCACAGCCTTTGTGTTACAGTTTGTAAACTGAGGCCTTTATCAGGGAGAAGCCTGACAACATTTTTCTTTGAAATCTCAGATTAACAAATCCTCTTTCTCCAATTTTGCAGGTACTTAGAGAAGGGAAGGGCCAGTTAGGAGGCTGAGCAAAGCCACTGCTAGAGGTAGCAAGGAACTGTATCTCAGTCCCAGTGACATTGCTGTGGAGATGCACGAGAGGAACACCAAATTCCAAACTTGCAGCAGGTACTATAGGAACAAAGGATAAGAAACTCTGACAACGGCTTGAGGAAAAATTAGGGAAGTAGGCACTTGCTAGAAGGGCAACAAAGAGTTTCCAGCATCTAAAGTTTCTGTGCAGATACAAATTCTGTATGGACTAATTACAAGGTCCCTGAGCAATAACTTGTGTAGTGTAGCACATAAAAGTTATGACAGTGCATTTGTAGGGTTTATTTTTACAGATTTCACTTTAGCTTTGGTCTGCCAAGCTCCACTCGGTAGTTAAAACCAGGGCTTTGTTAGCTGACAGAAGGTTTGATGGCCTTGCTCTTAAACATTTTCTTTTATATGTTTTTAATACTAATTAAGTTGTTTGTTTAGAGATTTTTGTTCACTTAATCATAAAGAAATGGCCATCATGCCGTTTTCTGAATTTTTGAAGATGAGTAAAGCAACTAACCTGTAAGATTGGCTATAACAGCGTCCTGTGCTCACAGGAAAGCACGCACCAAGATTTATGTTTAATGTGACATGTCATCTAAAAAAGCAATCAACCCTATAGAAACCTTACAATGATTCTGGCACTATAAAGCTGAAATTTATGGCCACCTAACCTAAAGCTTGTTAAAGAATAAGCACCACAGGCCTCTATAAAGCCTCATAACATACAGGCATGGTGGTTCCAAACCATTTTTCTAGCATCAAACCACCCTATCTGTCAGCCATAAACTGTTCCCTAAAATGGCCTCATCTGAATACACGTAGTCTTTCTAATTTTAGTCTTTCTGATTTCTTTTCAAAAGTATGGATGCTTCCCAAAAGTGTGAGTCAGCTCAAACAAACTCCTAGCAAAATGTTTACAGAATCCAAACCTTGTCTGAGTCCTCACTTTCAGTTTCTCAAGTGAAGGTGCAAAATGAAGTAGGCTACTAACAAGTGGAAACTGTTGATAGCATAAAAGGAAGTGTTTTCCTGCCTGCCAAGCCCGTGTTCTGTTTCAGCAGTGGCTGAGAACAATAGCTGATTTTTCTCTGCAGGTCTCACATTGTCTGGGACTTGCTCCTAAAATAATGTCAGGAGAAGGTAGATGAGGTTGACCCAAGTATGTTAACAACTGCTAATTCACTGCAAGCAATGCCATTGGTTCTGAACAAGGCTCCGTTTTGTCCTTTCAGTGCTTGACATTGGAAAATAGTGGTGTTGACATAGGTGTGACCAAAGTCCTCAAGACATTCAGAACTGGACTTATATTTCTTCTGGTGTTAAAACTTCTGGGAGGAATAATTAGGCCCAACTTCTTCTAGGGGGGAGTACTCCCTATGGTAGTTGATGTAGACAGACCTTATTTGAGAAGAGACAACCATATCCTTTTGGGAGTAATCTAGATCCTGTGATGAGAGGAGTGTAATTATTGTGCATATAATAAATACATAAAATAATTAAAGATTTGAAGGACAACTGGAAAGAAGAAGAACGTAATTTTTGTGTTTTGTTATGTTTTCTTGACTCTACACGTTAGTCTGAGAATATCCGAGGCTAGATTCAGAGTTTCTAATTCACAGGTGAGGTACACTAGATACCTTGCAGATCATTGGTTATTAAATCCTTTTTGCAAGTAAGTAAATAATACTAAGAAATTAAAATAGGAGCCCTTGTCCTGTGTTCTGCACTCACCTAGCAGGCCTCTGTGTGACTGATTAAAACACAAGACACTGGAAAAGCAGGTTTAGTGTGTGTATATTCTTCTGTTATCTCTGTACCCCTGTGTCTTCCTTTGGATTTTGAATAATGACCAGGATTAGGCTGAAACAGAGTGAGAAATCCATGTTCCAAAGAGGCAATGCAATATTATAATTTAACAATCAGATTGTTAGAATTGGAAGCTGGACGGACATTAGAGAGAAATAGCCTGGAGAAAGTCAGAGAGGTTGTCTTTAACACAGGTAAGGACTTGGGAACTTTGCTGTTAAAATCTGTGGTTGATGCAGACTTGAAGAAGTAATCTCAGAACCTAAACTCTTGCTCCAATGGTAACAGCAACCATGTACTTGAAGTAATTTGTGCTAAAACGTGATTCAAGTAGGCAGAGGTACATAGGAGAGCTCAGACACAGCATAAAACCTGTGCAGGACTTTGAGCTGTTGGAAGTCAGAGTAACCTGTTTCCTCTATGCCAGTGCTGTTGATGGCTGCAAAGAGGTGAAAAGTAGCCCAAAAGAACACGAGTTTGTCTCCAGTGGTGCAGATACACTGCCAGTCCAACGTCTTTATTGCAGAGGGATGTAACAGCCTGCTTTGTTGTGTGTGAGCTAATTTCTGTACAGACCATAAAGGTACAAAACCATCTACACTAGTGTTATGAAAGGGACATTGGTACTCTCTGGAGATCATGTTTTTCCCTACTTGAAGAACCATTATGCCATAGTAGACTCATTTCACAAAGTATTTGTCAGGGAGATTTCAAAGATATTTTCAAATATCCGCATTCTTTATTTGTGACTATCATAAAGTAATTAAAACTCAATTAATATGTAGAATAAAAATGAAGCAATGTGAGGCTGTGGTTCTGCAGCAAGTCATATGAAATTTGTGAATGTGGGATTTCCTGGCAGTTGAGATTTGATCTGTATTGGTGTGAGCACACGACTGCATTTTTACCAAATGAGCCAGAGCATATGTTATATTGTTTATTCAGGGTTTATGCCAGCTTTCTGTCAGTTGAGCTGGATAAATTATGCCTGATCCAGCACAAAGTTAGAGTGGTCCAAACAGACAGTATCTCATCTGATAGGACCTCTCCTGGGACAAAATTATTTCTTCAAGTTATTTACAATCACACAGAATGATAGCCTACCACCCTAATATGCTATAAACCCTGCACAGACCTTAGAAAAATCTGTTTCAAGTCAAAGCATGTCTATAGCTGATTAGCTGTAAATAGACGGACAATTTTTTCCTCAGAGGGAAAGAAGGTGGAAGTCACAAATTCACATTATATTTTACACGTTAGGCAAGTACAGGAACATTCCAGAATATGATTTGTATAGAAATCTTGAGTGTACTCATGTGTAAATAATAAGGTGGGAAAAAATGAGTCATTGTGATAGTTAGAAACATAATTCTTGAAATTATTTGGTTAGGTTCGGGCCCATATTGTGAAAGAAAAAGGATTTGGTTTTGTGTGTCCCACTATGTTTCATCTTTTAAATATGTAGCTTCCTGTCATACTATCAATCCTTGGCATTTCATTCTGAAGCTGAATTGTCATGACAATAGTTGTGGGAAGTAAAGATAGCAAACCAGAACATTACAGTGTGAACCCAATGATTTTTGAGATCTCCTCAGCCGGAGGGCCAAATCCATTAGTAAGCGTATGCAGGTTTTACCAATTTGGATAGAAAATTGGCTGAGGCCCTGTAAGACTTTTGTTGGGAATTTGTTAATTTTCATTTAAATTTCATTAGAACTTACTAACTTATTTTTGTCACTTCACCATTGTCAGTCTTTGGCCAGGAGTTGTGACTGACTGCAGTGCAGCCTTCAATGACAGAACTGCTTAGCATTGTTCAGACACCCTGGCTACCTTTTTCTGCCTGCACTCTATACTGCAGCCCTTACTGGGCTGGAACAGCAGTTTTTTGGGTGCTTGCTAGATCAGCCTATAGAACTGATTAAACTGAAGAATAGGGATTATAACAGCTGGCCCTGCCACTGTTTTGGGTTTTTTTGGTGTTTTTTTTTTTTCCCTTCAAACTACACAGTCTACGAAAACAAATGGATCTGGGAACTTAGAGCAGACCTGGCAAAAGGGTATGATAGCAGTGTGGAATAAGCTAAAAGGAGTATTATCCCTGACAAACTTGAGGTAAGAGCATACCTGTACCTCCATCCCAGTAGGAAAAGATATCCTGAAGTAGATGCAGTCATATGGATACAAGAACACTTGAGAAGTACAGCATGCACTGGGGGCTGTAGATCAGATTTGTTCTGGTATGACTACATCTATACCAGTGATACTGGTATAACAGTGTTAATAAAAATGTCCTCCTAACTGAGAGAGTGATGCTAATAAAACTTTTACAGGTACAAGACCCCTAAAAATTGGAATCAGTAATCCAATAAGTAACATACCCGTTTACTGTAAACATTGCACACCCCAATTAAACAAGAATTCCTATTATGCAGGTCTGAGTTTGTAGAGCTGTTATTCTACTAAGCTAGCTCTGTGGGAGAATGCAGAAGTTGCCTTTGAGAAGTTGAAGAGCCATTTTTGCTCCCCGCATACATTTTGGTGAACTTTCCAAAATCAGTCTTGGCACAACAGAAGCATCTTTAGCATTCATCCATTACTACTACTTCTACCACTATTACCTCTTAAAAGCTTGTGTTTGTTCTTCAAATGGGACCAGATTGTACTGAGAGATTGGTATTTTTAACCCAGTTACCCGTGGAGAAATAACCTGGGCTCCTGGCAGCACACTGCAATTCAACTCCCATAGAGCACTTCCATCTCTCACTCCAGACAGACATAGACTTGGACTCCAGACCATTCCAATGTAATCTGCACCAGCACTGCTATTTTAGCTGCAATCACTTTACATTATATGCAAGTACTAAAGATATACAAGAACTTTAAACATCCTTTGGGCTTGAATTTTGCAGAAGGCTCGTCAATAGAAAACACTTCCGGACACTAGTTGATTAAATATACCAAGTTAAGGGCTGATGATACATAGCAGTTTGCTGCATATGAGGATACTTAATCCAAAAAATGATTTATATATTTGACTTCTACCTGCAAGAGAAACACCTGCTGTGCTGTTTGTGATTCCAGTGCACTTGGGATGGAATGGATTCAGCTGCTGAGCAGCAGGCCTTACACAGGCACTCTCTTAGACTTCTGTGTATGCTCCAAGTCTCAGGACTGACCACAAATCCTAAAGTAAAGGAACTGCTGAAGATTGTTGAGTATGGCTGGCCCAGATACTCCAAGAGGATCCAATCTCCTTGAATGATAGGGCCTGTTAATTTGGGGTAAACCAGGTGGGAATCAGAGTTGTGAAAAAAGACAAAACAAAACCCCCATGCATGTGATTTCTCCTGGTGCATTTTCTTGTAAAATAATGGCAAGTTTGTGTAACATCACACTCTAGGACTTGGAATTTTCCTCTGGCTCTCTGGTGCCCTTCTCATAAATGCTATGCTGAACTCCTAAGTGCTCTTGCTCTTTGCATAGAAAAGGCAAAAGTACAGAGAGGACTGGAATTCAAACTTTTTGAGGCCACTTGTGAACTGAGCTTGGTCACAGGCCCTGGTGGAACGTTGCATTAGAGCAAAAGACGTGAAGATATCCAAAAGGAAAAGTCACACATGCTGGGCCTTTATCAGAATTCAAAATTTACAGGATATTTTAAAAAAGACATTGACAGTTTACTCTTCCATTTTGGACATGGACAATATGAGAGAGAATGGTGGGATGTGACTGTGGAGTCTACCAAGGGATTTTTGATACGCTCTTAACATGTCATGTAAACAGGTTTTGTATAGGTCTAATTAGCCTTTTTTAGATACAAATCTCTAAAACCCCCATACCTCTCACATTGCACTAGTGAAGCAAAATGCACAGAAACATTTTACACAATTTATAATTATATTCAATTATTATAATTGCTATGTTGTTAACTCCCAGTGCGCTTAGATCTCATTGCGCAACAATGATAATGACACACCTAACTTAGGCTTTGCCCACAGATGATAGAAAAGGAATTCCCCCAAATGAAAAGTGCTTGGAAAGGCTCTAATGCAAGGCAAAACCACATTCTGGTTTCCTGGACAGATCTCTTAAGGTCTTCCAGCCTTACAGAAACCAGTAATATTGTTCTTATAAATAAATATTTATTTTACTTCTTTTTTTGTAGATACACAGTTTGTGGTAATTGGGAGTGGGGATGAGGCTCAATGGGCACAGCTGTGAGCAGCAGGTGAGCAGCACTGACAGCAATGAGCCATGGAGTGCCCAGGTGTGCTGAGCAACCACCAAAGGGAACAGAGGGCACACAGGTGCAGTGCATGAACATGAGGGGTGTAAAAGGTTGGGCTGAAGGACAAGAAGGGCAGATGCTTGCAGCCTTTTGAAGTGTCAGGATGTTCCTCTGTATGGGCAGAAGCCTTCTGATGAGGTATGGTGTTACTGTGTTTGGGTGAATGCTTAAAGCTTTCTGAAATTGTCTGGTGATTCTGTGTGTCATGGTTGTCTCAACTGTGACTTTTTTTTTGTTTGTTTGTTTTTTTTGTTTTGTTTTGGTTTTTTTTGTTTTGTTTTGGAAAGGTAAGTTAAGGCCTCTTACTTATCCTTCTCAGTGTTTCCTGAGTTGCGCTTAAGCTTCCCTAATGTCAAGGCTTCCTATAAGCTCTCTGCTTTTACAAGAGGTAATACAAAAGAGTGAGAGCATTTCCTGTGCTACAAACAAGCTGTCATTTCCCTCACTGCTCTGATGCAGCTACTAGCAGTGTCAGAGCTCTGGGTATTTCCTTAATTTTCAAAGTGTTTGAAATAAGTGGTGCGAAAAGACATGTGATCTCCGTTATCAGGAAGGTGGCTCAAAACCCAAGGTCAAAATATTTGCTATTATCACAACTGAAATTAAACAAAACTCTTCACCTTTCTGGTGTTGCTTCTAAATACTGAACTTCTCCAAACCACCTGTGTTATCCAGTGCTTACCTGCCATAGTTTAGTGGGGAATGAAAGTTAAAAAATAAGGGTTTTGTTTTGGTTTTTTTTTTTTTTGTTTTCTTTTTGGTGACTTTAAGAGCTTGAGGAAATGGATAAGTGATAAAAAGGATAGACTGAGGCTTTGCTCTTTTTGACCACTTTTTCGGATTGTCCTTCAGCTATTAATAGTTGAAATCCTTAGAACCTCATCAGTCATGCACGTGGCACTCGTTGGTGAGAGAATTGCAGAATAATTTAGTTTGAAAGCCTTGGGGACGTCACTTGGTCAGTCTCAGACCAAAGCAGGGCCATTTGAGATGAGATTAATTGGGGCTTTATCCTTTGGCATGCTGAAGGATGGAGAGCCAAGGGACAACTTCGGGCAACCTTCTCTGGTGTTGGACTATTGTTATTTTGATTTTTTTTTTCCCCCCCACAGTAGCTGTTCTTTCTGTCCTACTATCCAATCTATAACCAAGACCATTTTAGGAAGTAATTTTATTTCTTCAGAATGTGCTGCACTTGTATGTTCTTCAGGTCTTGGACTCTGATGTTCACAGAGCACAACTGGCAGGAAATCTTGAGTCAGGACACCATAGAGTTATCTGGGAATCTTTCTGGACTTTAAAACCAGAGAGGATTTTTTGCAGTGCTTAGGACAAGGTCTTTGTGTAACTCCCACTGAACAGCTGAGCACTTTTGCTAAGGGCAGTCAGGAGAGTCAAGGTTTGCGCTTCAGTGGAACCCGAACTTGATGTGTCTTACTTTGATATATATATATACACACTTGATATATTTACTTTCCTTTAGGCTGGTGATTTGCAGTCAGGTGCTAAGAACACTGCTGTTTCTCCAATCCCTGTTGTGCTCCCAGAAAAGCAGACAAATCCCCTCACAAACACTAGTAAAGGATTACTGCTGCCTCAGCTTACCATGATGTTTAAAGTTGTGGCCCACAGCCCTGTAACTGGCCAGTGCACATGCAGCTAAGCAATGCCAAGATGGACAGCAGTGACTGTAGTGTTCCAGGCACACTTTTGCCAGCAGCAGCCTGTTTCCAGGCATTGCCAGGACCCACCTCAACTGCCAGCTGCTTGTTCCTGAAACTCTTTCAGCTGTGCCAACACAGCTGTACATGTTGATGTTTGGGATCTGAATTATGAGACTGATTCAGGTTAAACTGATTAGTGATTTTTTTTTTTTTTTTTTTTTTTAATCCCTGTTAAATTCCCTGGGCCTGGTTCACAGAGTGCCCTTACAGGTAGTTGTGTTAGTAAAAGTCATATGGCCCTTGAAGAGGACAGGCAGTAAGGAATGGCAAATTTGTTGGAAGTACCTTGAGTCAATGCTCGTGCCAAAGGCAATGTCTCTCCAAACTTACAGCCTTGGGATGCTGCTGCTGACAGCTCAGCTATTGCTGTTGTGTCCATCTTGCAGTCAGCCTCTGCAATGCTGCTACATCCATGTACTCATACCAATTTGCTTATCGACAGTGGCAAGCTAAAGGTTAAGTTTAAAGAATGTAGTGGAAAGGGATGCCTCATAAATTTGTGAAGCTTTTTAAAAGGAATTCCTGGCTCTTTACAAGCACAGTGCTGCTGGATTTGCAGAGCAATGCTCTTTGCAGTTGTGGAATAGAATCTGAATTAGCAGTGTATTTAAAACTGAGGTCCTCATTTAAGTTTTTATGTTAATTTTAGTCTTCCACTGATGTCATACAAGCGTACAGCAGGAATAATTTTACTGAAATCACAGACATTGCTGTGTCCCTTGTGAAGTAATTTCTACCTGTATAAAATGCATATGAAATGTTACTAAAACAAGTCAGCGTTTTTTATTATCTTGACACCCATATTGCAGTGATGTAAATTGTTGCAATATGAGGCATCAGTGAATAAAATTGCACTAGACTAAAAATCTTGTGTCAGAATTTGATCCCATATAAGTGTTTAGTACTGTTGTTTTAATGGAACATTGCAAAATTGAAAAATCATTAGTAGTCCTGCCAATGCTGTAGCATTTAAAAGGTCCTATTTTCTATTTCCCCGTAGTCCCTTTATGCCACTCCATTAGTTTAAAAAGGCTATAAAGAGAGCACATTAAGCCACTTGGGAATATTTTCATTTCTGTGTTACTCTTGCCTTTGGCATAGTAGATATGTTAGGTTGTGGCTGAGGAGAAAGGGTCACGGCTGGCCCGCCCCCTTGTTCCAGCTATTCTTGGCTGCTGGAACAGCTCCTGGGGGCCCCAGGCTGCCAATTGTACTGAAATTGCTGGTAGCCTTAAGACTATTCAAGGAGTAATTAGCTACCAAATGTGGGTAATTGTGACAGAGTCTAGCTAATACTGCTTTTGTCTAACGGACTCATTAAAGGCTGCACATTTGAGAAGAGGAAAAAACACTCTTTTTTTTAAGAAAAGGAATTATCAAGAAAATTTCGTCTAGTATTAAAAAAATTTGTTTCTTCTAGCAGGATCCTACAAGTTTTTGATAATTAATCTTGGAAAATTAAGCACGACTAGAGCTCTTTGATTAAATGCTTCATTATGGCACCCTTTCATACTCTGATTTCATTCAAAAATATATATTTTTGTAAAAGCTTTTTTCAGTGCAAGAACACTTAAAAATTGTTCTTGCCTATGAAAAATCAGGTGTTCTTATTGTGCTATCAGACACAGTTTGGATTGAAAGAAGCCCAGCTGGAGATATGCCATCGTGGGCACCTATGGTCTGTTTTTCCCTCTGTACAAAATGGGAAGGGGAATAATTACCTGCTGGCCTGGCAAGAGCACAGCCCTCCGTGCATCAGTAGAGCTGTGTTTGCTGTAATTTGTACCTGTGCTCCTCCCCTCTGCTGCTCCTGCAATCAGCTGTGAATAGTTCCATTCCAGCCTATTTATGTAGTGTGTGTCTTCAGTGGTACTTTGATTAATGCAATCATAAAATCTCACATCTCAGCTAAATTTTCTATGCTTTTAGCTGTGCTGCAGGCAATGGCAGGTTTCTGAACTGCAGGAGTCCCATCTATAGCTGATTATATTTACTCTTTCTCTACTCTGAAGCAGATCACAGTTAAAAGTGAACAAGCAGAATGAAAAGTAAACAGTTCCCTTTCCTTCCTCCTGTCCAGCTAAAACAGATTGTTTTAGAAAACACTTCTTTGTTCTGAGATGCTGCAGTGTCATAATACCCTCTCAGCCAGCACTTCCCAGCCACCTGGCCACCCCGAACATTTTATTTCTTTCCCTTTGACCTGTAATAAATCTCTCAGCTACAACAAACAACTTCCAGTGTCCTGCCTTGTGAACTGACCCACATATGCAGACATTCTGCAAAGTTCAAATCAGACTGAATTCCAGACATTTTACAGGTAGGAATGCAAGTGTTACTTTATTAGGGCAGGTGCAGCTCCTTTTTTATAGCCAGCTTTAAAGAGTAGCTGATACTGCCTTGTCTCCCTGTTTGAATACCTTCCTATTCCCTGTCCGGAAAGTGGGTTAGAAATGCCATTTGCAACTGCTCTTTAGGATCCTGAAGAAAGAAAACAAAGCTCTGTGACTTACTCAGACTTCAACTAGAATGGGCAATTTATGATTGTCTTGCTGGGGATCAGTAGAGTTAGTGGCTAATACTTGTTTTTTCCTTCTGTATCCCCTCTATTGATTTGCACTTGGGAGTTTATCTAAGTGAGATGTTCTGCCTTGGTGTGACAGTTTCTGTGGATATGGGAGGACATGGCAGCTCTTTGAACTGAAAATTCAGGTGGCTGAATGTCAGCTCATGAAAAAGCTGTTTTGGTAAAGAGCAGCAGTGATACTGGTTTAACAGTTTTACAGTTCAGGGAAGAGGAACCCAAAAGTAAGAATGGTGATGTCTGTACCTTTTCAAAAAGTCTGACAGCTGATTGTTGCAGAATGTGGGATATAGAAAAAAATTAGCAAAGGGTGCTCTTAAATGTTTGGTCTTTGTATACTGTCAAGCCTAAACAGCAAGAAAGGAGATTTAGTCTGTGAAGCAGGTAGCAGCTAACAAGATCTAAGTGATGTCCAGGTGTTAGAAAAATAAATTACCTGTTGCAGAATTGCCTTGTTAAGGTTTAGGGCTGGACATGCTTCAATGATCTCAGACTTAGGGAGAGGTTAACCAAGCTTGGGAAGAAGGATGTGCCACTCATAGAATGCAGGATTTAGGGGCCATGAGGATGTTTGGCAGAACCCCCAAGATAAGGAAGAAACTAATAAAGACAGCCAAGTGAGCAATTGTGCTGTAGTCAGTTGCAAGTGGGACAAAGGTAATTCTGGCATGGAATAGATAGATCTGTGGCCCCCAACTCACAGACCACCAATCCAAGAAACATACTGACCCAAAAGAAGAGAGGCTGAGCATGCAGACTAATTAGCGTTAGAAGTGAGAGACTTGTTAACCAATAGAAGATAGTTCTCTTATTAATTAGTATGTCACTTGTATGTCTTATTATTAGTATGTCACTTGTAGCCAATGGACACTAATCCCCTTGTTTGCTAAAATGTGTAAATAGTAAAAAAACTTTTAGTAGTTGGTGTGCTTAGTTTGTGGAATACCACTGAGCACCCAGGCTTGTGCAACTCTGAAATAAATAATCAAAGTCTCTTTTGAGTGTGTAATTATTGGCTTGTTGCACACTGGGTAATAAATCCAATTTGTGTGGGCAACGATGTAAGCTATGTTTTAGAAATACCTGTCCTTGTTAGTCATTATTTGCATAACTGCAGAGTTGGAAATTGGGGCTTCTGTACAAGTGCTACCTTGCAGTAGGAGCTGCAGAGCTGATAAAGTAAATGAAAGGGAAGTGAATTAAATTAATAATATAATACTTGGTAAAGCAAATGAAATGAGTAATAAACATGGAGGTTCCACCTGGATGTATGAAAAAAAGCCCAGACTTCTAAAATTTTAGAGGACAAATCTGTGGTTTGGGTTGGGGTTTTTTGTTTTGATTTTAATTGACAGTAATTAGCAGCTCACATGTGACAGCTAAATCTTTTTTTCCCCCCTTGTTCATCTGTAGAGCTGTGTTTCCCATACTTACAGCTGGTCATCATGTCATGAGAATGAGTTCCTTCTGTGTTTGTCTTCACGTAAAAGATTAGTGTTGTTCTTCCTGTCTTGCCCAATGAGCTTGGAATTCTGTTTTCCCTTCGAGTAGCACAATTTCAAGTACTACCAGAGTCTGACCGTTCCCTTTGCTCCAGCCCTCATCCAAGAACAAAATGTTAGCCTGATGATCAGAGCACACCTCAGAGGGGTTTGTGTCTAACTGCATTTGGCCAAGGAAGAAATTAGGCCAAATTTCCTGCTGCTGAACGAGGCTTAATGCCATTTTGTAAATTGGAGTGTTATCACCAGGAGCAGATCCTTACAAACAGAGATGGAGGACAGGACAGCTGCTTTGCATGACTGTGCAAACAGATTGCCTTGTGAGACCACAGGTACAGGCTCTAGGTATTTGGAGGGAGAAGTGTTTCTCTATTTTTAGATGAAATAGCATTGCCACTCCAGTTTATCTAAGTAGTCTGGCTACAGAATGCTGCTATATTTAGAAGTCACTTAGTGCAAGAACAGTATCTTACAAAAAAAGGTCACAGTACACTTCTGTTCTTAGTACTGGGTTTTACAATTTATGCTAAACCACTCTCTTCCTCTTTAATTACCATACACTTGAATGTACATTTTCCCTACGTAATTGTGGCCTCCATTTCCATCAATATTTGTCTCAAATGTACCTATGAAGACCATTCCACTGATTTTCTGAGTCATCATTAGCTCTGAGCTCATCCAGAGGCTCTGAATGGCAGAAAAGGAAATGCTTCTGTGAAATTGGAGTACATATTGGTACATGAAATTAGTACCCTGCATTGTCCTTCCCACTCCTTTTCAAGGAATCCGTGCCCTTATTAGGGTTGGATTGGCTGGCTAATGAGGGTGGATTTATGGCATGCAGTCTGCACAGTATGCAATCTGCACATCAGCATGCCCTGCGAGACTTGCATTTCTGAGGGGATGTACGTGGTGTAACACACTTCCACACCTGATTTTCATGAGTTTAGATAAAGAACCAATTCATAAAGAGACATACCTCATTGTAAAGCAGTGAAGGTCAAAGTCAGGCATGGATAGTGGGAATATAGGATAAGGAGTCAGTGAAAAACAGCAAAATAAGGATGGGGGTTAGCCTGGATTAGGACTTGCTTCATTATGCTTATGAACTAGATTGGTCAGCTCTGGATACACATTTAGCTAGTGGGGAGGCAAATCTGTTCTGGCTTGGGAATTTGATTATGCATAAATAAAAGGAGGATAGAAGGTTTATCAGTTTCTTCATCTGTTTTTCAGGAGTTGCATATTGTTATTTCTTTCAAATTTCTTCTTTTTCCTTCACATGTGCATGGGAATTTGCTTTCAATGAGAAAAGGCTGTGTGTGTGGTATCAGAAATGAGAGTATGAACTGTGTAGAAAGGTGTTACAGAATGCATGGAAACATGTCCTGGTAGTCTTTATACCTCTAAAAAGCTAATCTGAAATGTCAGAAGATGAGAAACACCTATCAATGTGAGTGTATATAAGCACTTTGGGTTTTCAACAAATAGTTTGGCATGAGGTTTAGACATTTCAAATGTCAGAGTTGAACACTGTGAGCACTATTATCTTGTTACTTCCTCAGAATGGCACACACAAATGGCCAAAGAAATCAAAGCTAAATCTCCAAATTATAAGAATATGCTACTAATTTTTTTTGTGCATCAAAGAAAGTACATGAGGTTAGTTGAGGGGGAATTAATATTGAATATCATATGTCATCCACACTTGCAGTGCTCCAAGCTGTGCTTAGCCTGTGCTGTGACTTAATATACGCAGTGGCATTGCACAGAACAGGTGGGAATCCACAGGCCTCAACACAGAAAAACCAGGCAGCCTTGGCAACAACTCTCCTGATATTTGTCATTTGGCTGTAACAGGACAGATTTGCTATTACACTTTCAGGTGTACAGTAACAAGAACTGATTGGTTGCTAATTTGAATGATTTTAGTGGTGCCTCCAACGCAAATAAACCAATTTACCAGACAATCTGTCAGTAGAAACATTCAGGGCTTTGCATCAGCTTTGTCGTTGGTGAACCTAACAGCTAATTGCCTGACAGAACTCTACATAAAAGCAACATTATAGGTGTAGATACTTCCTATTTCCTAACTAGAGTAGATTGAAATAATTGTCATAGCAGTAGAATAATGAGATTATTCTGCAATTCTTTGGTTCTAGAATTTTAGACCAATATTCTCTTCGTAGAAATAAACAGTTTGGTATTCAGTGGTTCACACAGAATAAGAAATTGCAGAGATTTCCTGTCTGAAGGAGGACGACTCCCAAACTGAGCTTGTGTCTCTAAGCAACTTGAATTGTAACATGTAATTTAGAAACCCTTTAAAAATCTAACTCATGTGAGCCAGTCCCCCATTATATACCCAGTATCATGTGTGTGCCAGAGGCTTGATAGACCAGTAAGGCAGATGATTCACTTGATTTGCTTATGTAGGTGGTTAGATAGTGATACCACTAATTCCATAGGCTCTGTCTACATCTCCCTGTGTCATATTTGAATGCTGCCCCACCCATTTTACTGTTCTAGCTTGAAGCTGGCAACTCCTGGTGCCTCCTACCCTGGAAGGAAGTCTATGACCTAGTCTCTGTATAGTCAAAGATTCCCAGTGCAGTAGCTTAGTGGAGGTTTTCCAGATCAACACTGGTATGGGAAGATTCCTGTTTGCTTGGTCTGGTGTGGTTGAAAGTGGACCAGCACCTAGCTCCAGAACAAGGTCAAGAAATTAAAGGAGGTCAGAACAAGCCAAGAATAGCAAGTTATGCTCAGGGGCTTTGCAGGGGAAAGCATTCCTGGCTTAGGTATGATGTTTCCTGGAAAGATTTTGGCAGGGAAATGCACACCTGTGATATGATGCTGTGTGTAGCAGGGAGAACAGGGAAGGATCTCATTGCCTAGTGCATGGTATGGCAGAACCTGATTTGTCACAATTTTGCTTCTAGGCAATGATATATGTCAGGCAGCTCTGGAGTTTCCAGCCCCATTCCTGGTCTCTGACTCAGGCATTCAATCTTCTTGTAGCCCGACTTCATTCCTCAAGATTGCCATTTCTGTAATTGTTGAGAGCGGTAGGGTGAGAAGTGGGGTGAGAGAGAGAGGAGCCTGGAGCCTGCAGTGCCAACTGTGGGGCTTTTATGCCAGATGGTATTCCCCCATCTGAGGTCAGGACAGCATATGGCATTTGTGAGTCCTGGCATGCCAGGGACACACTGCATGCATTTTGTCCAGTGATGGACACCATGATTATTTTAAGTGTAAGAGGTGTCATTGCATCCTGTTCCGTGATTTATGTGATCATTGTAGAGAATTAATTAAGGGATATCAGCTCCTGACTTAGAATGGTGTTAAAGTGCACCCATAAATTTAAATGTGGCTGCTCAGTTAGTTTCCTTGGGCCCTGTGAGTGACTTTGTTTGCTTTTCTAAAAAATAACAGGAATTTAAAGAATATTGTAAAATGCAGCAGAACCAGTGAGATCCCGAAAGATTTTTCTGCAGGTGTTCTGTTATCCACAGAGTTGCTGTTACACACAGTGAAGAAGTGAATTAGGCTGGGAAAGGGTTGTTAGTTGACAAATGCTTTCATGCCTTGTTCCAGAAGAGGAATGAAAGCAATAGACAGCAGCACTGAACCTGACCCAGCCTTCCTTTTCTCACTGTCTCTCATTCATCCTGGCTATAATAGGTACCCAGTAAGACTCTCCCATGCAATTAAAGAGTCAGACAACATTCAGTAACTGCACAGACTCTATGAGTGAGCTTCACAACATGAAGACAAAAGAAATCCAGGCATGTGGAGTTAGGTTTGGTGCCATTCTGAATTGTTTGGGACAGAATAGGGTGAGAGCAGACAGACAAGACGACAAAACCTTTTAGATCCTGTAACTGGGTGTGTCTGCAGAGGGGGAGTGAAGGGGCCATGCTTGTTACTGTCACTTTGGGCATTGTCACTGCCCGCAGACTGAGAACTGCAGGTATAGAGGGGATTTATGCAACAGCTCTTTGTCTCCTGAGCTCATACATGTATACTTCCATTCCCCAGCTTCACTTAGTTCTCCCCACAGCCAACCCTATTTGCTCCTGTGAAGGTGAATTTACTGAGTTCTTGTGCTGCAACTGATACCTTCTACTGCTCTTACCTGCCCAGCAGAAGAACACAGTGAATGGAATTACATTTGTATTTTATCACTGTTGTACACTGGTCTAGAATTGCACATTAAATTAATTGTAATACAAGTATATTAATAATAAGTTAAATGTAATACACACAAAATACTCAGGAGTAATTTCAACACCATCAATAAAACAGGAAATAAAGTTTTTATATTCATGGATGACCATACTCTGGATGCAGGGCTTGTTTACACTTACCACGCAGAATAGTAGGTTCCTATTCCAGAAAGTGGTAAGGGAGCTTAAGCAAATACTGTTCTATCTTATTCTTTAAAAAAATGAATGTTTTAAAATAGCATAAATTTTAGAAAGTTTGGCAGTATATTAAATAACTATGATCTGCTTCTGTTTGCCAACTGGCCTATCAAAAAAACCCTAGCTTCTTTTCAGTACAATTTTTACTGCTTTTACCCTGAAACTTTAATGCCAAATAATCACATTTGGAACTGACCTGTATGTTCTACAAACCAATTTTCTTATCACTCTGATTCATTTCAACAACTTAGTTGTTCTTAAACAAAATGTATTGAAAAACAAGTACTCGATTGAAAAGGAGAAACTAAAGTTTCTCCTTGTACCTTACTTTTTAGGCTCAAACCTTCTTTTGCAGAAAGCTTCTCTTGGCCAGAAGGGAAATTTCTTGCCAGTTGCTCACGTAATTGTGCGTCCTGTCTACAGTCAAAAGGTTTCACTGGTTCCATAAGTCCATCCAGTGGCTGCATATGGGAATTGCATATTTTCAAGGGTAAATGCCAATTTTGTACAACTGAGTTTATTAATAAGTGCAGTTAATGCTATTACTGGAAATAAGCATGAACTGAAATGTAGGATTGGAATATTGCCAGCCTTTGCTGATAAGTAGATATGTATCTGTCAAGTACCCTTTGAATAATACTGGGAGTTGATTTGTTATTCCAGCAACAGGAAAAAAGATAAGTTTGATTATTTATTAGTATTTAAATTAGTTACCTACTAGAAGGAGGAACAGAAACTGCTGAGTGAAAAGTTTTAGCTTATTTTCATTGTAACCTGAGATAGCTGAGGACATTGTGAATACTAGCTCTTGTGAGTCCTCTTAGATCTCATGCTTGGGTTTGTACTAAATCAAATCTCCATGAAGTTAGCTTTTGACTATTAAATATGGGTTTTTTGTCAAATGGCATACGGTACTACAAAAAGTAATAAAAAATCTGAATGTAATGAGGGCAAGATCTGAACAGTTGTTCCAGAAGTCATGTTAAGAATTTATACACAAACTGTTTCCAGAAAATCTTGCTTAAGTTCAGTATCCAGTCTTGATGAGTCACCAGACTAGATCAGGCCAGCTGATTGTTTGAGAATCTATGATCAGTTGCAGCATTTCCCCTTAATGATGACAGCAATTTGAGCCTCAGTGCCTTGAACCCTAATTCTAACATCACTTCCATTATTGCTACCACTGTAGAGATAAGTAAGTGTGGAGAATGTCAATGGAATACTTTAACCAGTTAGAAAAAGTCCCTTTGCTAAAAGCCTTTTAATTCTCTGTTCTTAGCAAACACAGGCTTCTAAAATGTTCACCATCATTACTGGCTTTTTTCTTCCCATGAAAGTAAATGTATCTTTAATTTTGCCTTCCAGAGTGAATGCATTATGATACAGAGTACAATTACATGATAGCCTATAATTTGCCTATGGGTGCCCTGCTTCAGTTAGTGCATAGGCTGGGGAGGCATAAATAGAGAATGACTTTTGTAACACCAGCCTAAATCTAGCTTTAAAAAAATGAAAATGATGCTTTATTTTTTCTATCTACATCAATAAATTTTACCCTAGAAAGTTTCAGAAGTGTGTCTAAGATACTTTTGTGCATGGTGAAATAACAGTATAACAAGTACTGCATGCTGTGGTACAACAGTTGCCTTTACAATCCTTTCCAGGATTTTGCACATTTCAGATCTTTATTATTTTCAGTCTAAAATTGCAGCTGCTGAGGTTGCTATGGTTGTAAACTCTAGTAGCTTCCCAGACAAGGGGTCTGGTTTTAGTAATAGAGTTTAAAGTTAGAATATCACAATTCTTTCTTGCTGCAGTGATTATTACAGAAATAGAGAATGTCAGTTTTTGAGGATATACTGCAACTCCATCTTTTCTGCTATGAAAACGCTGCTTTCAGGCTTGGATTTATTTTTTGTTTGTTTTTATCTAGGACCACCAGAAATTTATACCTTATTTGGTAACTTAAGTACTTCCCAGACCTGAAAACAAAGTCCCATGTTTAGGCTCCATGAGACTGAGTTAAAATAAGGTGTTTGCAGAAAATGAATGTAGAAAGCATTCAGCTCATCTCTGGACCCCACTCTAGCAGATTTTGCATGGTTCCTACTTTACATAGTTGGCTGATATCTCAGGGATTCACCTTCCTCTGTAAGCGTAAAGAGCTGAGTAACACAGAATCACTGAATGAGCTCCTCCTTTTCCTTTCTGTAGAAGCTGTGACTCTCAGCGTATTTCTACTTGGAACATAACATAGATTTCCTTAGAGCTGGGTGTTTATTTTAATGCTGTGTGCTTGATCAGGCCTCAAAAACTGTTATAATACTGCCTTTGTCCTATCCTCTCTTAGAACCAGAGTATCAATTGGTTCCTTTATTTGCATTTGCTGCTGTTGGGTTTTTATCATTTAGGTGTAAATTATGACTATCTCACTTACCAGAACCAAAAAAATTCTGCTTCTTAGTACATTACATTAGAACAGCTACAAGTCTTTCCAATGTGTCCAGGATATTGTTTTGGTTGTATTTGTTCCATTAAATATATTCAAATTCTAAAACAATTTTTAAGAAGTCTACTCAGAGTTTATGATGTTATGTTACATATTCCTTACACTTAAATCCAGAGATGTTTCAATTATGTTTTCAGAGGTTTTTCCAGTTGCTATTTGCTTATGAGGTTAGAAGTTAGTTTTGAAAAATTTGTTTCATGAATATTTACAGCCCATCTGTTTATGAATGAAGCACAGACCAAAGAGACTGCATAACACAGAGTCAGAAACTGATTCCTAACTATTTCAGTTTGGACGCTTGCTCCTGCATTGTCCTGCAGCTGCTGGCTCCTGTCCTTCCCTTGAATTAAACTTTTAAAGCTAAAGGAATTTTGGGTACCCTTTAGTAGTCTTTTTTTGTGAGCAACTTTGTGTCAAAGAGGGTACAAGTAGAAACCAAAGGAACTAAACTAGATTTGAGGCAGAAGGGCTGACTGCTGTGAAATGGGAGGGGGATTATTTTAACTAAAGAGTGTTTTAATACCCCACCAGGGTACAAAAAAGGTCTAGTGGCGTTTGATTTATTCTTGCTCAAAGCCCTAGCTTAATTCTGAACAAGTGTTAAGATGAGCTGTTCTGGCAAACCCATTTAAAAACAAGATTTTATTCAACATGAATAATAATGGATTCTTCTGTGGGTAAGATTAGAAAACTGTTTTGATCTAAGTGAGGGAATAAATTTGTTAAAAAAACCAGCAGTGTTTGTGGAAACTCCAAATGTTCTTCTCATCTTTGAACACGTGCTTTTGTCTTGTCAGGCTTGCTTTCCAATAGTTTTGTTTCTGTGGATAGTATTTAGAAGGCAGCTCCTCTCATTTTTTTGCTCCAAGGTAAATATTTCTGTCTGGGATGTTTTCAAGCCTGGTTGGAGTCTGGGTGCTAACATCAGGCAGCTCCCAGTCAGCAGGTAAGGGATGCCTATTGCCTGCTGTGCATACGTTTGGTAGGTCACCCATGTAGAGAGTAAATGGAAAGAAACTGTAAATGACAGGGTTATAAATACATGAAGAGTCTCTTGAGCAGAGATTGAGTGGTTTCTGATGTCAGCAGAGCCCTGAGATGAATTTAGTGTCCTTCTTGGGTTTGCTGTTTTTCCATACCTCTCTCCATCTCCTTTATAAAGAGCAAGAGAAAGCCAATGGCATTTAATAGAGAACTTAGACTCTAAAGTGAGCACTAAAAATTTATGGGATGTCTTGTTCTGTCGTGGCCACAAACACATGCATGCAATTGTTTCATGGATGTACCTCAAACAGGAATTATGAATCTATTAAGTATAAAGTACTTAATTTCCTGGTACTAAGGCTGTTATACTTGGATATTACCAAGAACAATCTTTAAAATACTGTTGGTATACAAACTCAAGTATAAAAACAGAACAGATGTTAGTATACTACAGATTTAAGCAGGCAAATTAGGAAGATAATGAATATATATGATATTCTAAAGAATAAGAATCTATTTTCATGGCAATGCAAGTAGTTTTAAAGACAAAGAACTTAGGATTTCTGTAAAATCAGTGGTAACCAAGGAGGAATAATCTCAGGCAGTGACAATCAGAGGAAAAAAAAACAACAAAAAACAATTGTTCTTGAAGAATTGTATATTTTGCAAATTGCAATGCAGATTACTCTGGAACCTGTAGTCAGAATCAGTGTGAAATGCCCAACTGTATTTGCTTCTGAGTCAGAGCAGGAAGAGTTGTGGTCTGAATGAGAAACACAGGACATGCTGTTATTTTGTCTATGAGTTAAAGCCATCAGTCTTAAATTCACTCATAGCAAATAACAATTTTATTTCTATAGAAATATGTATTTTTCACATTGTACCTCTTAGTAATCCTAAGAAATCAGTTGTGATCACATTGTAGGATGCTGCATATTTCCTGTAGTTTATCTGGAGGAGCTTTAAGCATGTGAACAGCCTAATTTGTTTCAGAGGTTGAAGGTCTGGACCAAAACCAAGTGTCTGCTTGGATCAAAAGTCAAAACCTCTGACATTTCAGTGTGAGGGGAATCCATGAAACAGTGAAGGCCTTCCAGGCAGTGTTACCTTCATGGCACAGCTAAATTGTCTTTTATCTGCCAATACTTACTTGAAACAACCCAATAATCTATCAAAATCCCATAATGTGTTCTTATGTCAAATCTGAAAAATTAGCTAAGGCCAACTGTCATTGGGAGGATGTAATTATTCTGTGCCCCTGTCTTTTCCTATCCTTTGTAAAGTTCTAGAAAACTATAAAATATTTTGTAATATTGTCACTAAAATATGTTGCCCTGGCAAAATCTGGGTACTATGATTCAGCTGTGATTTTTCAGGTGTAAATGGAAGTAAGTTAGAGGTTATGGGATTACCATTTGAGATGCTTTCTTCATGTCAGATCCTCTGTGGCAGTAACAAAAAAGCTCACTAGATTTCAGGCTAAAATGTGTGATAAGACTAAGAGTGATGATTTCTGTGTGACTGCACAGCTCCTTCTCACAGCAAATTTATCTCAGGCTTTAAGGTAGTCTACAGGCACTGAGAATTATATTTCACATGTTCCATATGTGCAAAAGTGAAACAAATTTAAAATACATTAGTTTAAGTCACAGATGGGATATAACTCTTAATATTTCCACTTTCACCCTGGACAATATCTCATAGCTTTGTGAAATTTCTTACTCTAAATGCAGGTGTTTTCTTAGAGCACCCTTGTAGACAAAAATACCACTCCTTTCCCCTTGGAAATCTAGAATAATAACTCGCAGAGTAGAACAATAAATTAGTTATATCTGGGCACTGTTACTAGTTGAAAAAGGAAAGAAAAAACCTACAAAATACAAGTTTGTTATTGCTTTCCAGATAATGCAAAACCTTGATTGATCACACGACTGCATTTTCATACCATGCTTGAAATTGGCAGTCCCACATGGCATTGAGTGCAGTCCTCTCACTGGGTCTGGCCTGATGAGAAGAGAGCCCTCAACTTTTACTCCTCTGTTGTAAAATCCTTCTCCAATTGTGCTACTAGATTGCTTTTAAAACCTGCTATAATAATTATGTCAATATTTCTGGGATTAGGTGCATTTCAGGGAAATGCACTGTGCACAGTACTGTACTGAGCTGTAATGCCCAGAAATTCCTGTGTCAAGTGTTTCATCATAGGCATTAGGATGATATTTTAAAATATAGGTCTTAATGAAATTTGGCTGCAGTAATACAGGAATGAACATACAGCAGGAAACTCCTCAAAACTTCAGAGTAGACCAATTTCTTACGTGTGTATTATCTAGAGGATATTCATTGTAACAATAGAAGATACAGGTGTAGATGAACAAGATGAACACATCCAATTTTTTTCCTCATTCACTTCAACACATTTGGGAAGATCTGTGATGGAACATGCCTACCACTTTCCCTCTTAGTGTAAACTAACTATTTGGCAGGATCAGTTACTTTAAGGTGTGATTTCCTGCTGGAATAAGATCTGGAGGCCAAAGGGGAGGTGAGGACTTTATTAATCTTAGCTGGAAGTAGGTGCAAGAGATCACATCATAAAACATTCTGTCAGTGTCAGCTGTATGTTCCAAGAGTGGATTAGCATTTTAAAATCTTACTGAGTCTGACAAGCAAGTTTTTCCATTTCTAAAAAAAGAGAAAGCAACCTTCTCAAGTCTGTACTTTTGTCAGAAACAAAGTAATTAATTTGGGAAGACTGTTCAGAAAACCAGCTTGAAATGATGTCATGCTCATAGAGTAAGGTATCTTGGAAATACTACAGGAAGGTCTATGGGTTTATGGGTGGTTTTTTTTTTGCATTTTGTTTGTGTGGTTTTGGTGGTTTTTTTTTAATGTTAACTGGGTCTAGATTCATTAGTGCAAAAGAGCAATAGGAACAATAAGTGTCAAATTTTTCTATGTGTCTCCCCAGAACATGCTAGTCAGGGCTTTTTTCCTGCAGCTGAGAGTCTGTATATCTTGTTTTCTATATTTGGGGCCAAAGGGGGAGGAGAAAACATCGGTGGTGTATCCAGAGAAACTGGTAACTCACATCAACTATGGAAGAGCAAAAATCAAGACTTCACTTTATCCAGAGTAGGCATCCAAACAAGCCCTTACCCTACAAAAGCAGAGTTACTAAGTATTTCAAATTGGGAAACTGTATGAATTTTCTGTCTTGGTTTTTTTTTTTTTTTAATGAGGAGGGGCAAATGGGACATAGCTGTTCTAGAGGAGAGCCAGTAGACAAGAATCCAGGATAAGGATAAGCCTCTAACTGGTGCTGGGGGGCATATACTAGGTGGTTTTTTTTGGTTTTTTTTTTGGTTGTTTTTTTTTTTTTAATTGGGGGAGGGCATCTTTTATAAGACCCTAGGTGTCAGTGTGTTAAGCTTGCTGGTTTGAGTGCCTGAATTTCCTGCATTTTATGGGGACTATGGGCACCTCTCAAGGGAGTTTTATTGTAGCACATGCATCAATGATAGAAGTAAGCCAGGGTAATCTTTTTTCTACTCTAAAAACAACTGAATTTGTTCCACAAAATAAAATGCCAGTTTTTGTGCTTGTTGAGCACCAGGCAGAAAGTAAACCTAAGGCTTTTTAAAAATTCAGGTGTGAGAAGTTGTGCAGAGCTCTGCTACAATGTGTAACTAAAGGAATTTGGGAAGTTTAAGCCCTGGTGTCATCTGATATGACAGACCACAGTATTGAAGAGTTTGCTGCCAAATCCTCATCTAATCAAGGCAGATTCATTTCCTGTAGCAAAAGAGTTTCAAGTTGTGTCAGAAACAAAAAATAAGCAAAGCAGTGAAGGAAATGATGATCTACCTAAGAAAACAAGGAAGTTCTTAATCTGGATAATATTTTATTACTTTATTATAAATTGTTAGATTCCAATTGGGTGTTGTCTTAGTTGCTGATGAATGATGCATTTATTTTGGGAAATGTAGTAATTAAGAGCTTACTGTACTGACAAAATAAAGTCTGTGCACAGCCGAAGTGGGAATTGAGAAGCGTGTCAGATTAAATTTCCAATGAAAGTCTGTCAGTTTAAATCATTACAAATCAGAATTGTTTCACTTCCCATTGGAATGGAATAGGGTCATTTGGACGTTGCTTCGTCAGAAACAAACCAAAGATATATTGTCTTTCTCAGGCCACCAAATTTGTGAAATAATAAAAAAAAAATTCTATGTCTTTCTGGTACCTAGTGAGTAAACTAACTACTTTCACCTGCATTAAATATGAGTAATTGTCCACAAATAGTAAGATATGATAGTAATTGCATGCAAGGACTATATAAACTTCTCAGATATTTTTTATTTTAGATGGGTTTGTTTTTACTGGCTTTGTTTAGAGTTACTCATGATTAGGCTTTGGGCCTACTTTTCACATGTTTTATGTCTGAGCTTTCTGCAGTGGTCACACCCCAATTTCACATCCCTGTAGCTTGAAAATACCACGAAGGCACACAAGGTTAAATGTATGTGATGATAATTATGTAATCAGATGCCTGTAGGTTGCTTTGAATGCTCTGCCACATCAGGAGCATAGCAGATGAAATGGGGTTTGGTTTCTTTCCTGGAATGACTGTTCTGTCTTCATCTTCCTTTCCATCTTCTGTGTCTCCTCTGCTTTCTGCTGTAGCCATAGCACTATGCCATAGAAGGGTGTCAGGACACCAGCTCTGCAGCTCCAAGCTAAAACACGGATAGATTCCTTTTTAAACTTCAGAGATTTGTTCAAACTGTAGAGTCCTTATGCCACAAATATCCTGCCTTCCAGACTGTCATCAGCTGGGAATTGCAGGTGATTCCTGCTAGGGGACACAGGGGAATTCCAGTGTAGAAAGGAATCAAGTTACTAAGGAGTTTAGGAAATGTGCTTACCCTCCATGAAATGAAATTGTTAGGTGAAGGTTCCTCTCAGGAACCAACAGGAGTGTATCTGAGAAATGCAGTCAGTTAAACAAGACTTAAAAATACTCAATTCATATGTTATTGGCATATCTTTGGACTCTTATTTATGAGGCAGAAGTTGTTTTTTGAATAAATAAATAAAGTTTATATAATTTAGAAGGTGTGTCCTTTGAATAACTTTTATCCAGACCAGCACAGGGAGAGGAAATGCCTTATCAAGTCCCAGCTACCTAACACCCACCAGGCTATTCAGGCCAAGTTAATTGGCTCTGGGCAGGGTGATATGAACAAGGCTGGCACCCCTCCCTCCCCAAAATGAGCCAGAGCAAAATCCTTCCTGTCCTGGAGCTGCTGTGCAGCTTTGCAGGGAGGAGAGCTCTTGCCTTGTGCAAGAGGAAGCAACCTTTGCAGCTGTGAAACCTGAGAGAACAATGGGGGTTGTGTAGACCAGCAGTTCCAGGGGGCTGCTCTCGGGGCTTGATGCCAGAGATGTCCCACAGCAGCAATCTGTTCTCTGTAATAAACTCTAAACTTCTCTTGACCTTATTGCTGCGTTCTGGGCTGAAGTGCATCTGAACAATTGATGGGAAGTACCCCATACCTTAAAGTTTGTGGGTGCGTACTGAATGTCAGCAGAATTGTCCTGGACAAGACCAAAATGTAGCTGAAAGCATTTCACTCTTGTTTCCAGGCTGCATTTGAACTCAGCTTTTTATTCTTGCCTTAGCCATGCATTGGAAGAGCATCTCATACCATTCCCTCCATCTTGCTGTTGTGAATTAAGTTGCTTTTAGAAGTGATTGACATGTGTAGGCATTACAGACCATTCTCCTTGACTTGGTTGTAAAACTGCTTCAATCCATGGACAAACTAAGGCCATAGCTCTTCCAGTTTTATGAATATGCCTAAAATCTATTCATGTGAACATTCCCATTGTTTTTTAATGTCATGTGCAACAGGCATGTGCGAAAATTGGAGCTGAATTAATACTTTGTCCTTGGAGGGCTAAAACCTTTAGAAATGTTTGTTTCTTGCCAAATGAGACATAAGGTCTTGATTTACACCATCAGTTTTCTATAAATTACAAGACAAAGGTATTTAAACAATAACATTTTAGAATAATAAAATAAGCATTATAATATTATAAATATTATTTCCTCTAACATATAATGGTGGACTCTCATAGTAAGTGGCCTGCAGCTGTTGGATTAATATATGTAGGGATTTTTAATTTATGTTTGAAGCTATATAGCCTAGGATGGGCTGTGTACTTTTTATACATTATACATATGTGTATGAAGTCTTGGATTGTAGTCAAGACTGCATAAGAAATATTGCTTGTGTGGGAACTCTGAATGGCCTCCTTCTACAGTCATCATCATACAGGCCTTTTCCCTGTTTAATATCTACTACCCCTCAGTAATATTTCCTTTAGGTAACTATTTCTGGCTCACATCACACTCAAAAATATTCCCTCCACAGCCACAGCCTGCCATCTACTAGGATTCATCTGAAATAAGGTAGTCACTATCCTTATCTAATGAATGATATAGTTCTTTGGCCAGTACAGTTTAAAAATTAGGAGAATTTATAGTTCAGCTGTCTGAACATAATACGAGGTTTTTGACAGCTAAATAAGTATTTGAAATTCAAATTTTATAAATGGGTTCTTTAAAACTATTTGATGTCAAATCACACTGAAAAAGAACTTTATTACACAAGTGGCTCTAAGACTTTTGAATGCTGTCTGTATTTATACCACACCAACGCAAGAGAAATTATCTTTACTTACCAAAGAAATAAGCTCTGTTCTTTCTAGTTGGATTATATTTAAATCCTAAATTTTTTTTACAAAAAAGATGAAAGCAAAGGTCAGTGAAAGATTTAGTCCTGAAATAGTTGAAATGTGGTTCATGGGATAAATGCTTTTTTATATTGACTGCATGTCAGCTCTGTATTAGATGTGAGCATGACAATAACTGATAAAACAACTACCACAATTTCTCTTTTGTGAAAAACAGATATTGCTGTTTGACCCCTGCAAGGGAGGTATTATTAAATAAAGTGGGTGCTTCTCATACAGCCTCATTCAAAGCACTTCAAGGCAAGTGCCTGTGTTGGTTGATTAGCCTTCCTAGAACACTCCAAAATTGTTGGGAGGAAGAGATTTCTACCACCTAGAGGGCAATTCAGAAGAAGGGTTCACCACAGGGAACAGAATTACTCTCCTAATGAGTCCCTCTCACCCTGCTGATGCACAGAATACCCACAGCATCCAACTTCCTACTTTATTGTATAAATAGAAAAAAAAGGAATGATAACGTCAGGAACAAAAACCAAATCAAGATAAGTGCATAACCCTGTAGTATGACACATGCAAAATAAGGGCACTTAAGGCCAAAATTAGAAACCTGAAAAAGCCTGCTTATGTGGTACCAATTTCTAGGCTTCCTCAAAGCATGCCAGGAGCCTGGTGATACATCGGCAGGCATGTCTGTAACTGCTTGGGAAGTGGTAGTGCTGGAGAGGCAGAGCATGTTGTGCCTCAATGCAATCCACCTACAGAAACTAGATGTTCTCTCCAGTACAAGACAAATTCTTTTCTTTTCCTCTGTTTCCATGTCAAGGCCATAATTAATGATTTTAGTGGTTAAAACAGTGGTTAAAATGCCCATTCTCATTTAAAAGTTGATAACACAGGAAAAATTTTAAGCATTTACATAGAAACATAGAAAATTTTAAGCGTTTACAGTTTGAAATTACCACTATGATTGCAGTAGATGCTGCACAGTAACAGGAGAAAACTAGTTCTTACCTGAAGCAGTTGTGTAATGTAATAAGATACAAAACCTGTTTTTGTTCAGAAGAGCAGAGCAAGTTTAATCAGACTCAAGGAACTGGGGAATTGGCAATGTCAGTGCTGTATTTATTCCATCACTGCAGCACAGGCTTGAAGTTTCTAGTGGAACAAAATAATAAAGATCATGATACTAATTATTTTCACTCTTTTCTTTATTCCTAAGAGACATTAAAAAAAGGAAAAGCCAAGGAATAGTGTTAGCAGGGTCAAGACAAATTGTATTTATCATTGGCAGAGGTAGGTTGTAACTGATGTCTTATTTCTTTTATTTAATAATACCCAACTACCAAAGAAATCCAGACAAGCCTGGATGAGTGTTTAGAGATAGCATATCAGAAGATGTGTGTACAACAGCCCTGTTGAATGACTGGCCAATAATCACAGCCTGCATTAATTCCAGAATGTACACACAAATGATATTCCTTGGCTCCATTTTCAAAGCTGCATTTGGAAAGTTATGCACACTAATCCTGTAACAATAACAGGATTTGTGTTGCCAACACAAGCGTAGCTTTGAAAATGTAACCATAAGGGTCCAATGCAGCAGTCAAAGTAATCCCTGGCCTTTTACCCTCTGAGAAAAAAGAACAATTTTGTAAAAAGCTGTCACTAAGCTAAAAATAAATCCTGTACCCTGGGGAATCCTCACATGACCCTTCTCTTTCTGCCTGGAGGGATGTAAGATCATTAGGGAAATGGAGGAGAAAGAGCAGTTATTGAAGGAACCCAAGTCTGCTTAACACGTCTGAAAATCCCCAGTTTCCCCACCTTTCTGCAGAAGTGTCCTTCTAGAATGGTTTGGTTTGGAAGGGACCTTCCAAGTCCATCTAGTCCAACAGCAGTGACAGCTTCCACTAGATCAGGTTGCTCAGAGCTCCACCCAACCTAACCTTGGATGTCTCCAGGGATGGGGTGTCTACCACCTCTCTGGGAATACTGTGCCATTGCTACATTGTGATCAACCTCAAAATTTCTTCCTTATATCTAGTTTGAATCTAACTTCTTTTAGTGCAAAATCATTAATTAACTCTTGAGCTGTTGCAACAGGTCTTCCTAAGAAGGTTGTGACCCCAGAGAAGAGAAGGGAGTGGTGACTTTGAGTGCTGTGTGATTTAAACTGATACAGATTTCAAGTTACAAAAGTAAATATACTAGTTTACTCTCCTGTTGCCTGACAGGGCAGGGTGTTGTCTGTTCTCCTTGAATTCCTGTTTCCAGAGAACAGGACCTTTGGAAATTTTCAGACCTGGTATTTTTCCTTTTCTCCCTAAAACATGAGCTCTGTGTAAATCTTACATGTGAATAGGAAGTTAAGTGAAATTCAGTAATTCATACAGAGAAGTAGCAAATAGGTTCTGAAAAGTTTTGACCTGGGAGTTTGCATTCAGAATTCCTGTTGACTGCAAAAAAAATGCAAGTTGTGGGCCCTTTTCTCAGGGGAAAATCAATCCCATGTTAAATATCTGTTGGACTGAATGGGTGTTGGTGGCTTTTTGTCTCATACTGAAAGCTGTCGATTTCTGAGGATATTGGTTTCCAGTCTTATGGTTCAGAGCAGGGTTATTGGTTGTTGTTATTATTTGTGACACCTATTTTAAAGAAGAACATATTTAATATCTCTCCAGGATAGCAGTATCTAAAGATTGCAGGCACAAATATCAGTGTTGTTGCAAGTGTGAATAAAATTGCAATAATGTTTTTATTTCAAATTAATCAAGCACCGAGTCTTCTTAGCATTGTTAAAAAAGAAATTGGCCTAATAATCAAATACAGCAAAGGAAATTAAATATCCAATATCCAGATACCTCTGAGTTGCAAGATAGGAGAGGGGATTTCCAAGACAGAAGGATTTTATGGAAAAAGAAACAATGTTATGCACTAATGAGGTTTTTAAAAATGGGGATAAGGATTTTTTTGGAGGAAATGGCCAAGAGGTGGCAGCACATCCTGCACTGCGAAGTGCCTGGAGCCCTCGGAGCTGTACAGCTCTCATTCCCATAGGCTCAAGAGCCACTTTGCTTCAAATACATCCGATAAGATGATGTCCATAGGAAATAAATCCTTTTGTGGCTACATTTGAATTTTCTAGAACTGCACAAGACCACATGAAATTAAATATTTTAATAGGTCTGAAAAATACTCAGTTGACACCCTGGCATTCTGGGCTGCTGGTCCTTGCTGTAGTCTCACATGGCAAGTGCTGTACCACACAAGTCAGACAGATATGCTTGTGGCTTAACTGGCATCAGTCTGGATCCATAACAGAATTTAACCAGATTAAGACTTGCTTGATCCTTCTTCTTAAGAAAACCCCAGGATACAACTCAAGTAAAATCATCTTGTATTTAGCAAAATATCAGCAGGGCACAATTCAAACAGGTTGGTTCTTTATGCCTGGGGGTCAGACAGGAATGGAAGTAAATCTGCAGATGTTAAGATGGGAACAGCTGTGGTTCTTTCCTGTGGCTATTATCCTCCCACAATCTTCAGACAGAGCTCAGCCAGTTCTGCACCCCTTTCTCATGCTTGAAAACAACATGTGAAGGATCTTTGCTATTAGCAGCGGGTGGTTGCAGCATGTGGTGAGCCATGGTAATAGTTCAGTTCTAAATGTACAGGATACACTTGGTGGTTCCTGCCTGCCAGGATTGTATCTATGGCACTGGGTTTTGCTGTGCTCTGTCACAGCCTGTACAGTCTGGCTCTGAGCATACCTGTACCCCTATTGCTCTTTTCC
This sequence comes from Irena cyanogastra, assembly GCA_013397155.1. Taxonomy (NCBI): domain Eukaryota; kingdom Metazoa; phylum Chordata; class Aves; order Passeriformes; family Irenidae; genus Irena; species Irena cyanogastra. The sequence continues at coordinate 207,304 of VWZV01009535.1, read as the reverse complement.
TGTTTCCTTTCCCTTTGGCCTCCTCACAGGGTCCTTGTTCCCCCTGTGGCTGTCTTTTTCTAATGGAAATGTTCACCCTCCCTGCCCCGTGGCCAGAAGTGCTGCTGCTTTTCCCAAGGAGAGCACAGGAAGAGCACTGAGCCACCACAGTTTTGGTGGGGGTGGAGGTTTGTGTGTCCTAGAAGGCAGTTCAGGTGACAAGGAGTTCAGTGAGGGGGCAGTGGGTCAGGGAGAGCAACTCCTCCATCTGAGGAAATTCTCTGTAGTGATCTTACAGTGAAGGATGTGCCTTTTGGGCTATCTCCTCATCGATTGCTATCAGGGGTTACAAAGGACACCAGTGATACTGTCTGCTGCCTATCATGGTGCAGATTATTGCTTTCATTGCCAGGAAGATGGGCTTATCTTGCTGAGAACTGCAGTTCTTTTCACTTATACCCTTTAACCATGTTTTTAATTTTCTGGGTATAGGGTTTCTCTAAAAAACTGTTAAATTTATCTGTTTGGGCAAATATTACAGCCAACAATAACTGAGCCATTGGTTATTATCCTCAGTCAGAGGAAGGTTTTGTTCTTGTTCTGATGTTGAACTAGTTTAGTGGCTTGCAGTGCTGAAAGGATCAATTCAATTTTCCCTATCTCCTGGCCACACATTCTGGTTTGTTTCCTTGTTGCTGATAATATATGTTTGATCCTACTATAATCTAGTTCCACTCATTAAACTGGAGAAAACTAACCCACCGAAAAAGTGACTTGCTCTCTGTGATTTGGAGAGAGCTGAAGCACCTCTCATGGGGCTCACACGAGTGCTGTGAGTGGTGTAAGGAAGGAGGGAGTGAATGAAAGAAGCAAGACAGCTCCACCAGATAGCAGAATGATGTTACATTGGCTCAGAAAAGAAAAAGAAGAGTTATTAGTAAAGTTTATTTTGCAAAAATAGGTAATTAATGACCACCAAGGTATGCTGCCACTGAAGTAACTAAACTCTGTGCTTTCTGAAAATACATGTGAGCTAAATGTGCAGGCCTAATGGACACTGGTTTCCCCCAAGAATGCCAACTTAGGAAACTCTATCTCCTTCCCTCAGTGGTTTGTTTCCATGTGCCTTTTGTTTAAATTTCCTGCCTCCTCAGATCTGCCAATATAGTATTATTTAGGGAGCACAGTAAACTGGATCACTGAATTGACCTGACTTAAAGATCTGTTCTGTGGCTGGGAATGAAAGGGGAAGCAGGGAAGAAGAGCAGGATCTTAACCTTTGGGTGGTATTATGTTCTCATAATGACTCAGGCCAAACCAAGCATTTTCACCTTTGTGTGCATCTCGAAATGTGTCACTGATGAAATAGAACCAGGTACATTAATGGCTGTACTAAACCTGGAGGCCTATAATGCTCTTTTCCCATCCTTTTTCCTGTTTTCCATATGTTGTTCATTAACAAAGTGTTTTGATACACAACTGGGTGTTTATTTATTTATTTGCAGCATTATGAGGCATTCTGAACTCTGTTACTGGTGTTCTCAGGCAGCAGCTATCCTCTTACCAAAAGTGCCTACTCCAGTGTCAGTTTTTAGCCTAAATACAGAGAGGCAGCAGTTGCCACCAGCCCTTATTTTTGACCTGACAATATCTCTTTCATTTCTGGCTCTCTACTATGGGAAATCCCAGAAATTTTTAATCTCTAAACTGATTGAGGTGTCAAAGAAAATATTTTTGTGATCAGCAGCAGACCCAAGGTAGTTCATCATCGAGTGACTCTCTGAAGGTAGATTGAGGTGATGTAAATGAAGAAATTGTTTGCTGATCAGCCACAGCTGATTCCCTTGTTCTTGGCTGAGACCAGCTACTTTCTTCTCTTAATGCTTGAGTTAATTATTAACTCAAAGGAACTTTCCTTTTTGTATGAAAGAACATTTTGATATCTATTGTCTGTATGTATTCCTGTACTTACACTTCATACAACTTTATCCTCCCTCCCTGGTCTTCTTTTGGTACTGCTATTGCATGAATATATTTGGATTATCTGCTCATTATGTTACACCAAGTGCCAGACACACTCCACTGGATCAGACATATATTTAGTTTTTCTTATGTCATTTAAACATAAAATTCCTCCCTGAATTCCCACTCTGAGAAAGGGAGTCACCTTTCAGTCACCTTTCCTAAGTCTTAAAGAGCCTAAAAGTGGGATTCTCAAACCTATTGCTGAACCCCAGTAGGCATGAATCTTTCTGATAGTCAAACAAAAAATAAAAATAAGAAGAAATATGGCTTCTACTCAGCTGCCATAATTGTAGATGTTTGATAACTGTGTGTTAGATTCTGTAAGAATTTGATGCTGATATACCTTTAAAATTAGGTATTTCTAAAGGCATCTTGAAATTATTGTAACTTAAATAAGATTAGCTTCATCAATGACACATTAAGAACACATTTGAATATATTATTTCTATCTTAATGCTCTGTTTTGAAGTGTTACAGTTATGCCATTTTCTTAAAAGTCTGCCATCCTCTGACTATCAGCAGTGAGGACTATTATCAAATATTTAAAAAAAACATGGGAATGCAAAGTAAAATCTATATTGAGAGTAGTGATTAATACTGATGATGGCTCCAGTTTGATCCTCTTATTCATGACAGTGTAGAATTTGCAATATTCTCCTGAACAAACAGACAGAATTTCTCATCTGCTTTCCTGAATTAGTTTAGGGAAGCATTTTAAAAAGTGCACTGTGATATTAAAGGCCATTTTTTTTTATGCATGGTGGAGTTTTCCCTTGCCTGTGCTTGGAGACACATAGGTAGTTGGGAAATCGCTCTGATGATTCTTCTGAATTATGTGTAGCCCAAATCAGATGCAGAGCTGATGAAAGAGTACAGGGTGTGTTAGCAGTCCTGCTTCAAGCCCTGCTTATAAGTAAATAATATTAATCCCTTCAGAGCAATGTACTACCAAATTATTAAAGTGAGTTCCTGAGGAAACTTAGGCTATGGTGCTTAATAAAAATGTCATATTCCTTGAGTTATTAGTTCCTCCCATACTGCTGAGAATAGTTTTGAGCTCTTCTACTCTATCCAGGAATTTGTGTCTTGTTAGGTAAATGAAGCCATAGTACTATCCAGACTTGAGCTGTTACTTCAGATGTGCTGTGACAGCAGAGCTTGTAGGAAACCTTTGGGTATATGAAGGGGATTTCTGAATGGCTCAGGTCAAAGGGGATTGTATGTTAAAGAAATAGTCCAAAGTAACTTAACTCCAGAATCTGAGTTTTCATGCCTGATTTTACAGTTTAGCTTAAAACCACAACTATGTTATAATGCAGTGTTAATAATTTCTCTAAGAAGTCTCATATCTGTGTTTTCAAATTACCCCCACATGGTTATTGAAACAAAACAAAAAGAATAAGGCTAGCTGCTCAGTTGGCAAAAACTGCTTTAATTGAGATTAGTGAACTCTCCCAATTTGTATCTGTGGAGAAACTAGCCTACAGGTGTTAGCAACAAGTACAATGAAATTAATGTAATCACAGAAATTTTCCATGGTGATTTTTCTGCCTTTCTGTGTAACTAATATGGGAAGTGCAAAGATAATTAAATTATATTTGTTGATAAACATATATCATTTTTAGGTGAAAATTATACCCGTTATTCAAAGGTAATTAGGAGACAGTAAATATGCAAATTCAGTGAACTTCTTCAGACAGATTATTTTTACAGATTTCCATTTTAATGGTGCTTTCTCCAGTAATTACTAAGTTGTTTATGCAGGTCATTTTTATATGTGATTGCTCAGCAGTTGCCATTAGGGTAGTTTTGCTTTCATTCATGCATACCCCTTGAGTCACTAAATCTTGACATTCTCCCTACAGAATAATATTTCATTATTTTTAATTGAAAGGTGACAATTTTTCTGATATTTTCTGCCTAGAATTTTAGCATATATGCTTTTCTCATGAAACATCTTCTATATCATTAATACTTTATGGTAGTCAGAAGAAATTAGTTTAGAACAGAACTTGACAGGACAGTGTTTCATGTATCTGTCATAGTTAAGGGAAAATACCTATCTACATCTGTGTGTCTATCTGTCTACTTATTTAAGCATAATCCACATATAGAAAAGTATAAAAAATCTGCTCAGATAAAGCCCTTATCAGTGGTAAGCTGAAATAAAAAGCATCCTCAGAAAGCAAAAATATCTGGGCCTGTATTCAGCCATGCTCTGAGGCACTCACCTAAATGTAAGTGCATCTATAAATTTATTCCACTGTGCAAAACTCATGTTTGATTTTGAGCATGTATTTCAGGGCTTTGGGGGATTAGAGCTTTGGCATTGTGTATTCCCATGGAAATCCCGCCATTGAAGTTCATCCTAGCTTTGAGAAACACTACAGATACACTCTTAGATACAATGTCAGAATCTGTCTGTTTGCCTGTGTGTAAGGCTTGTAAGTCATGAGAATAAACCAGGACTGATTCCCAACATTAACGGCATCATTTTGCCACCAGTATAAGTAGTTTGAATTTACAGGTGTCGTGGCTTATTTCAATGAAAATGCCAGGTGTCAATTTCTAAGGGATACAATTTCATACATTCGTTCATCACAGCTGATTTTCCCACAGTTTTACAACAACTCTTGCTGTTGTCTCTGTTACCAACAAATACAAAACAGCTTAAAACAGAGTTAGTTTTCCTACCATGCCCACAAAAAGCCACATCTCAATGACTGATTGGAGGTACAGAGTCCTCTGCTGATGGCCCTGATCTCTAGAGCAAGGCTTCTGTGTTCTACATACATCTCAGAGCACCCAGAAAAGAGCACAGAATATAGAACTTACTTCTTGTGTGAAAATCTTGCTCTCTCTGCCATATGGTTGGTGAGACAATCATGGTTGGGGTTTGTGAGTGCTTCCCCTGTTTTCTCCCCTCACTCATGGAGTGTTACTGTGTTTGTGGTTATTTGCATCTAAGTGTCAACATTTTTGGGTCAGATACTTGGAACTCTGCCTTGCTGGAGTTAATTTGCTCATAACACAGTAGTCAAAGTCCATTGTTTTTTAGACACTGAATCAGGTCTTCAAATCCTTATTTCAACCCAGAAAGAGCTGAAGTACCTCCAGACCATGCTCTCCATGATCAAAGTTTGCAATGGATATTTTGATTTTCTGAATTTGCAGGGTCTCAAAAGCTCATGCTCTGAGACCAAGCTCATAATCCAAATCACCCCTTCCACCAGGGAGAACAGCTGCCTATCCCACCCCACCTGCTGAGCCTCTGTCTCACCCTTTGGAGAACTTGTCCCCTCCCAGTCTAATTAGTGTAGTGGCTGGCTTTGTTTAATGTTTTCTAGAGGATAGGCTTGGTCTTGCACTGTTTTTTCAGAATCCCTGATCAACTCAATTGCATCTCCAAGGGATGGGTAACAGAGGTATGAGTCTTCCCTAAACAAGTTAAGTCAGTGTAGGACAGTTTGATGCAAAATGGTGTCATGTGAGGTCTTTTTCCTTCAGATGATGGTAAATTATTTCTTTGTTGCAAAATTATTTTTTATTATGTCAAGTGAACTTGTTCTTGGTAAGAAAGCGACATGTTACATGATTGGCCCCTTTAGAAAGGACAGCTAAACTAGTATTTATACCTAACTGTTCCTGTGCTTCTTGTTAGATCTCAGTATGGTTACACTGAGGGGGAAATGTAGGCAAAATGTACAAAATTATACTCCAAAATATTTAGTTTCTTCATTGTTAGGTGTATTACAAAAAGTTATCTAATGGCTTGAATCCCTGAAAGATAGAAAGTAGATTTTGATGCTAGTAACACATGCTTTGTAAAGCTGTTCAGAAGCCTCTACTAAAGGAAGTTTCAATTTTGCATGTAAATGTTCAACTATTTTATTGTACTATTCCTCTTATATATGGAACATATTTTTCCTAAATTTACGGTACTTTTATGTCACAGTTTTCTTAATTGTCAACTAAATTAGAAAGTTTTATTATTAAAAAATACTTAAGAATATAGTCACTCTAGTTTTCAAGTGACTTTGATATTGAGGCATCTTCAAAATTTCTTTGTAGTTAAAATTCAAAGTATAAAACTTAAATAGTTTCCTTTAAGTTATTTTAGAGGTTACTGGTTACTCTATCCTACCATTTTTCATAGGTAAAACCAGCTTCTTCAGTGATACTGAGTATTGATCAAGCTGAATGGACCCTGGGAGAAAACTGGCTTCCCTGGGCATCTCTTTTCTGTTTCTCCTCTGTGCCTATGGCTTTCTACAAGTTTTCCTCTAAATAGCAGAGAAAATATCACTATATAGTATACTCAAAAAGCAGCACAGTTGATATTGTAACAGCAAGGTTCTTGTTGGGGAGCACTTCCAGAGGCTGAAATCCAAAGCATGGTTAAAGTTACAGAATTTCAAATCATTTCATAAGAATAGATTCATTGAACTTGGCTTGGATGTTAGTTGTAACAAGAGTATTATATGCAATCTGGTAGAGTATAAATCTTCTGGACTCCAATTGTGGCATAATTTAATTCTAAGTGAGTTGTGTTTCCTAACATAACAGCTACTAAAACTGCATGTGCTGTTTAGCTGAGTGACAAGAGATGCAAGGATTGCTACCTACAAATAAATAATAGGGATGTTTACTGTGCTCACTGGATTGAGTTTAAGTATACATTGATTTATGAAAAGAAATTGGTTGGTTTTTTCTGGTATGTCGTAGAAGTTCTGGTCTGTTTATAAAGTAATTTCAGAATCTTCATCTTTCAGCTTCTATATGTGAATGAATTCTGGAAAATGAAGATACTTGGGGAGGTTAAAGAAGGCCAATGCTCTTGTAATTGTCTATCTCACACAGTGAAGAATGGAGAGAATTCCATTGAACAAACTATGATAGGTGGGACAAGTGAAGAGACAGACTGTGATGCTCTATAGAGCTCAGTGACAAAGCCTAAAGATTTGTCATGAAATTTCCATTTATGTGTTTAGCCAAACAAACCTGCAATTAATACTGTTGAGGTGCTAATGAAATTAATAAGAAGGAACCCTTTAAAAAAAGTTCAGATGAAACAAAACCCCCTTTCATTTGCAACGAGTGAATTGCTTAGGGCTTGAAAATAAAATATGTTTCTCTTAATTTAGAATCACGTTTTTTCCTCTTTTAAAAAAATCTTCAAGACTTCAGTTGTAACCTTCTGTGACAATTGCCAGTAATGTAATAACAGAAGGATTAACTGAGGGTTGCATCTGTGCTTGTGGTGTCATTCTCCCTTATTGATTTGTAATCTAAAATATCTAATCCAGAATCTGCCGCTGGTAGTGTGCTTGGAGGACTCTCCTCAACTTCCAGAGTTAGACTGAGAAGTCGAAGAGCTTTTGTTTCTCATCTTTTATAAGGATGCAAAGTCCAGATGTGGACTCAACTGCCACTAAGGTCCTGAAGGGATGACATTTTTTTCCTTAAAATTAAACTGAGAATTGGAAGTGTTGCTGGAAATCATTTGGCAGTTTACTTGTGGAGTTGTCCAAGTGATGATTTCCTTTTACACTGATGCCTTGTAAGGAAGATAGCTCTTGGGTTTTAGGTAAAGGATGGTTTGGAGATACGTAACTGGGAGAAAAAAGACAATGAAGCATAGCTGAGAGTGCTGGGTAGCAATAATCACTGTGGAGTATAAGCCTGCAATAATTTATTTAAAGTGTTTGTATTAATGAAACCCTGGGAAAATTACCTTTATCTAGTAATCCAGCATTGCTTTCACTGTGCGTAGTATTTTCTCTTCTTTTAAAGACTATGTGTATTTCATGTGCTAGTGATAACATAATAAGGCCACATGGAAATCCCATAAAGACTGGAGAGGAATAAAACCTCTCATGAGAAGCAAAACAGATGCAAAGCTATAACCTTGCACCTGGAAGTCTTTCACATGGCAGTTGTGTGCATTCCCAACCACTCCATCAGGACAGAAACAACACGAGCAGCTGATAATGTGATGGTGAGGAATGTGTTGACCATGGTGATGACAGGGTGATGCATTTACCCTCAAGAGCACCAGTGCACCTGTGAAATATTAGACTGTGCTTTTTTGCTAGATCAGTTTAGAAATATTTAGGAGTAAGCTACAAGATGGAAGGAGAGGGCAGTTAAAAGAGGCTGGGAAGAGACATTTGGGAAAAGCAGAGTGTGCTTTCAGAACAGCTTATCACAGAGCTTTGGAAGCTTTTTCCAGTCTCATTAAGAATAGATCCTGTGGAGGCAAACGTCTATCAATGCAGCTAATTAAATACACTAGAATTAGTAAACAAGGAGAGAATTCCTAGTTTATATTAAAAGTACAAAAATTAACATGCAATTAGTGATATGTATTTGAGAAGGTGAAAGGGAGTGTTTCAGAAAGCTGATTTGATTGCACTGACTGTTTCTAATTTATGTTTGATGCTAACACACCAAATGGTACAGAAAACATTACATGCAAGGAAAGCATCAAAACTGAAACTACTATTGGTTTGATATCCTCTGGGTTTCCTGAATTCTTGGAATTTTCTCTTCAGTACTCATAAATAAATAATGTTTGTGATGATATTTAAAGAAAACTCTGGATGCTAGTATTACTGTTTCCAAATGATCCTTTTCCATTTTGGAGTTCTCTTGTGGGATGAAAGAAATAAGGTGTACTTGTGGATTGGTGTGTTGTTTAGGGATTTGTGTTTGGTTTTTTTCGGTTTTCTTTTTTTTGGGTGCTGTTTAAATGCTGTTTTACAGAAAACTTAACAAACCTTAAGCTGGTTTGTAAGGGATACCTGTGCACCAAGATGTTTTGAAGTGAAGATTTTTTCAGCTAGCTGCTGTTGTGTCTGGGAGATGCTGAAATACATCGGTCAATTTACCTACTTCAATGTTTTGTTGAAGCTGGATGAAAATGTGTTCTCTTATACAAAGGCTGATAAAAAGATTGTAACGCCATCTGTAGAAAATAGGGAGTGTGCCTTATGCAGGCTTGGGAACAGATGCTAGCTGACATGTTTTAGCCAAAAAACTATGAAATTAATTATAAGATTTTCTGGGGAAAAATATATTTGTGAGTTTGAGGAAAGCAGTTCTGAGCTTTAAATGTCCTCACAGTCAGTTGGATGAGGACTGATTTGGCCTGCCACTGCGGAGAAGTAGATACTTCACTGGCAGCACCTGAAAGGAAAGGCAAATGCTGAAGAAAATAGCTGTCAGGAGCTCAGAGCCCAGCTTTCTAGTGTGAGGAAAAGGATACCAGGAGGCAGAAACAGTAGGACACCTGGATGTAGAGTACATTCCTGGAGATGATAGATAAAATTTGCTGAATCTAACTGTTGGAATCAACCTTAGGAAGAGAAAAATGCCTGAAAAATGAATTAATATTTTGGCACTCTGTCCAACATTACTTTGCTTGAGAAGAGGAGCAAATCAATACTAAATATTTCTAGGAGTACATTATGCTGAGTTATGCTGACCTCATTAAATATATCACTAACAAATGGTTAGAGTACAGTCAGTAGCAGGACAAAATTGGAATCCTAGTCTGCTGAAGCTTCTTTTAATGTCAAAGGCATGAAGCAGCTCCTTCAGGACAGGGCTCAGTGAAGTTTAGCAGAGATTCTGAGGCTGGTTAGCCAGATCAGCTGCTGTCAGCAGAAGAAAGGGAAATAAACTAATTGAAATCTCAGCGCAGCAGGAGCTTAGTAAATGTCAGACTTCCCAAGCAGTCCTTGTAAATGTGCTACATGGGTCTGGTCACACACTTCAAAATAATGGAGGAGAAACGTGGTGAAAATGCTCTCTGAGACTCACTGGCCTTGTGCTTCAGGGTATGGGATAGTACCCATAAATAAAATCTCTCCTGGAGTGACAAGCAAGTGGTAATCTGTGAGGTTTCCGTGAGCTGATGGGGAAACAGCAAGTATTTGCAGGACAGTCATTCTGTAGTGTCTTGAGCAGTGTTATTGAGGGGAATTAAACCCCTCAGACTGAGGAATTCACTAGTTCACTGGTTTTTTTTCTGTGTGTGGCCTGGTAAAATTCCTTGAGCTACTAGGTCATACTCATTTGACAAGGTTCTCAATTTCTCCTACCAAAAGTAAAATGTGAAAAATGTTGCAGTATGACTTTATAATGATCTAACCTGTTTGAAAGGTGTGTGTATATGGTAATAAACTAAACATTATAAACCTAGTTTCTTTAGGAAATGAGACCGAGAAGGTAATTTCTGGGGGCTTGTCCCTCCCCTAATAACTTTTGAAGCCATTCTTTCATTGCGTTAGTTAATTTCTTTCACTCAATTTCAACCAAAGCTGATGATGGAGAACAGTCTTTAAGCTACTTGATTTCTATGAGCCTCATGAAAATACAATCCATCTCTCCTTCTCAGCAATCTATCAGTGCTCTCATTAGGACAGTGAGTGTCAGCTCAGCTCTTATCTGTTACCAGATAATCTGTAGGTGGCAGCAATGGTATGAATTGTCCTGATTGCTTCTGTCAGTTTTTCTGTCAGTTTTTTGTGGGCATGGGAGAATCCAGTGCGAGCTAAAGCTGTAGGAAGTCAGTCTTTTCTAATTCTGCTGTTCATATTTCAAATCAGTTTCACTTCAGGCACCTGTAAGAAGAAGCCATAAAGGTGATTAATATTTTGTAATGAAGCTATTGGCACCTAGTAAGATATTCACTTCTGTAGATTCCTTACTAAAAATATTGAAGGACTTGAAGGTAAATGGGACATTCAATTTTGAATACATGGATTTGGATGCTAGGTCCTTTGTCTAAATGAATTAATTAGTATTGATTGATCAATTGCCTTCCAAAGAGATAATCAAGGAGTAATCTTGTTAAAGACAGATGGACTACTTAGTATGACTCAAAATGTCAAAGGGCCAAATCTTGGTGTGAGAGTGGAAAATAACCTTGTGGTTACATTGGGACTGTTAAAATGAGAGAGGCAAGAGGGACTCATTCCAAAAAGGAAGTGAGTTTTTCCCTAGATCTCTAAATCAGAGGAGCCTGCAGCTGGCTGATCCAGCAGCTTGGCTTGAACAGACAGTGCAGAAGGGAGAAACTGTGTAGATAGAGGAGAGAATTAGGCCCCCAATTTGGCTTTGTGCTACAAGAAGAGATAAGGTCGCTTGAGCTAAAGCTTAATTGATTCCTGATGTTAGTTTTTAAGAGTAAAATGTTGTAAAATGTTTTTGGCAAATGTTGGAATTAATTATATGGATAATTCCTAATAATGATCATGAATCAGCTTTGAAAAGGGTATTGCAAACTTTAATGTGTTTCAGTGTTTTGTAATGGTCAGCTAAAAGTTTGATATTAAGATGCAAACAGCATTTGGATAATGTGCTGCTTCATATTATTCTAGCACTATTGAAAATCCCCTAGATCTGACTACCAGCTGTGTGTTTATTCAATTTCTTTTCTGGGTTATCTTAATTTCCATTTAAAGTACCAGATACAAAAGATGATATCTGTAAGCATTGGACTCCAGATCTTCAAAGACTTTTTTTTTTAAATGTCACAATTTCTACTGCTAGAAATAGTAATAAACATTCTTAATGTCTCATTTATTGACTTAAACTTCAGACAGTAATTATGGTTATGTTCAATCATACAGAAGACAGTGGAAAGAATGCTTTGTGAAACGGCATGGTTCTCTTGGTTCTCTTTAAAATACTCTTCCAGTCCCTGAAGTTTCATGGCACCATTTTCTAAAAGAGTGCTTTGAACAGTGCTCTGAAACCTACTGGACTTGGTGTATGACCAGCTGCTAAGGAGACTTAACTATAGAATAGGAAACTCCTGGAATAAATAGTTTTTCAGCATGCATATAGGGACAGGTGAGGCTGACTAAATTTCTTTCTTATTCCTAACTTGTGTTTGTCCTTTGCTTAGTAATATTTACTGGTACCAGACTGACTCATTTTATAGGGACAGGTTGCAAACAGTTCTGCAAAACAAAAATCTCTATCAAATGGTTTAAAAAAAAAAAACAAAAATCTTTTAAGTTGTCTTTTGAGTTATAAAAACCTAGGGTGTACTTTATGGCAATTTAATTTCAAACTGACTTGTATTTTTTTGGTGTCGTTGATGAAAAATTTAAAAATTATGACTTCTGCATTTATTGAGGTTTCACGTTTGTTGAACTCTGGTCTGTGGCTTAATAGTTGATAATTTTGTATTTTTGAAGAAACATCTGTGACAAACCAGCTGGAGCTTAGAGATTCATTCTTCAATAACTCATCCTGCTTATGTTCTGATGCTACAGTTAATCTCCTCTTCACCCTGATATTCCAAGCTTTGTTTTTAAGCCTAGGCAACTCATTGTACATTGATCTGCAAGGATTTCCAAGCAATAAGGAAAACTAAAACACCTTACATTTAAAATTATTTTGTAATACACATGCACGTGTGTCATGGTTTAGGAATGTTGTTATTTAGTACTCCTATTTAGTACTCTCACTAAAAACCACACACTGCTCCCCCCACCCTCCAGTTGGAGGCATAAAAGGCAAAGATCATGGGCTGAGATAAGAATAATTTACTGGAAACAGCAATGAGATAAGAAATTCACAGTAACAATAACAAAAGGTATAAGAAAAGAAACATTTCTCATAGGGACATCCCCCTGACAGCAGAAATATTGGATGGCTCCCTCTGCCACATTTTCTCAACCGGATGGAGCCCCTTCTTCCTCAAGAGAGTCTTTTTCCCCTGCTCCCAGCTATAATGTGAGGTGGTACAGAATGTCCTCTGTGTCCTGGCCATGCCCTCTCCTGGCTACTGCAAAAAGTAACCCTGTGCTGGTTGAAATTATGACAGCATGAAAAAAATGTGGCATGACATAAAAGTATTGCAAGGCTTAAAAAACTGCAAGTGTCTTTTGAAATATACAGATGAGGTTTGGGTTTTGTTTTTTGGGTTTTTTTTTGGTTTTTTTTTGGTTTTTTTTTTTTTTTTTTTTTTTTTTGGGTTTTTTTTTTTTTTTTTTTTGGGTTTTTTTGTTTTTTTTTTTTTTTGTTTTTTTTTTTTTTTTTTTTTTTTGTTGTTTTTGAGGTTTTTTGTCTGTTTGTTTTTTGGGATTTTTTGGTTTTTTTTTGCTTGGTTTGTGTTTTTTTTTTTTGTGAACTGCTCTTCGTGAAGCTTTAATTTTTATGATCCAATGTCAACATTTGAGGTTGTCACCTTTCAGAAACTTGTATCCAAGTTTACATAGGAATGCAGAATGAAGTATTCCACCTGCTTCGTTTCCAAACCTCTGTCACATGCAGAGGAAGCTCAGGATTGCGTGTCTGTCATATGCTGGTACTTGAAGCATCACAATTTATGTGGCTGAGGAATTGGTCTGAGTAGGCACATTTCATACAGATGACAGCTTTTGTTACTGCTCTGCCAGGAGTTGGCATAATAAGGTTAAGCCTTCCCCTTTGACATGATCTGCAGTGAGCCCCAAGTCTGTACTCAAGCAAGGGATTGTGTATAAATACCGTAGGAAGTTCAGGCTCTGGCTCAGGTCTGCATTTCAAGCACTTCACAAGTAAATGCATGTGAAGTGGTCTCTTTCTTGTGGCATCGATGCTGAGGGTTTCCTGATGATCAAACTGTTGTTCTTTGTATCTTGATAAATATTTAGGATGTACACAGTAACAGCAGCAACAGACAACCAGTGGCTTGGAGTTCAGATCTTGGGCCAAGAAAGGTTTTGGACTAGCATGAACATCTAAATTACTGAGCTATTGAGCATGTTGCTTCCCAGATATTCCAAGGTATAAGGATAGTTTAATCTTTCACCTTTAAAGGCTTATTTGCAAAATCTCTGTGAACAGTCTTTTGTTTGTGATGTGTTTTTTTTTTTTTTTTAAATCTTTCCGAATGTGTAAGTGGGTGTTACATTGTTCAGAATGACTCTGTTGTGATCCTCTTACCCTTACTTGTTCCAGGTGTTCAGGCTTTGGGATATCTTGGGTGCTTTTGGGATATTTTGGGTGCTGGCTGTTGGCTGGAGGTACAAAGACTGATCTTGAACTGATGAGGTTGGCTTTAAGTGCTGACTTTGAGGGGATGGTCTAGGCTATGTTAGCTGTGTCCTCCAGGGTAGCATTCCTCTGATCTAAAATACACCTCCTGAATGTGTTCTTGTGAGCTGAATGATGATTTGCACAGAAGGAACAGAGAATGTAGCTTTCAGGTTTCTCATGTGGCTAGTTTCTACCCATGTGTTTTTGCTCCTCCTTCCTGTTAAGGCAACTTAGACTTTCTGGGTTTTAGGCAAGTGGCTCTAACATCGGGTGTGCCAAAACATACTGAAAAATTGGTCAGTGATTCTTGTCACTGATTTGGTGGGGATGAACTTCAAAGGTTTGATGGCTTTGTAGATCAGATAAATCTGCAAAGAAATGTTAATTATGTCTGGTGATGAATCTTTGTTTTTCTTCTATTACTGGTTGTAAGTCATTGTACGTGGCTCCCACCTTAGCAACCAAGGGCATGACATCGAGCAAAATAGAATGAGGTGGCTTTGATTTGTCTCCAAATGCAAATAAAGTGTTTGCTTGTCTATAGGCACAGCCTGATTAATGAGTGAATTGACTGGGATTCAAAGAATGTGAATTTTATTACTGACTTTTCCAGCATCAAGTACAATGGCCTTGGCAGGTGAATTGACTTTCTTTTGTAGATTGAAGAATTGAGACTTGAAGAAGCAAGTGAAAATTACATCCTTTCTGTAAGTTATGGAAGTAAATCTGAGCTACGTAAATATTTATAAAATAAGTGAAAATGACTGTTGGTATTACCACAGCATTTCTGCTCCAAATTGTTCCAGAGAGTTTGTAATGCAAGGATTTAGAACGGTTTTATTCCTGAGGTGCTTCTTGTGCTTTGTGGTGGTAGAGATCCCTTTGGTCTTTCCATCCTCTCTGTGTCTTAAATACTACTTCTCAGACCCCTCCAAAGAAAATTGGGTTTGAGGTGGCTTTTAGTTCTGATCCTTCCAGTGGCTATATCAGCTCCTTTTGTCACCTGTTGCCAGGGTGTTTTTGTTGGTGTGTGTGTGTTTTGGATCAGCAGTCTTTTCTTCTGAAATGAGCTCTGCTGTGAGTGAGATTTATGGCAACTTGTCCATTCCTTATGTATCAGTGTGACTCTGGGAGCTCCCAGCTTCTCTGTCAGAGGAGGAACAGCTTCTCAGAGTAAGCCCACAGTACTATCTTTGAACATATGTTCTCTATTAAGTGAGATGAGGAAGTCACTTAGTTTTCCTTCCATGTGGAGGTTAAAATGGAGGGCTTGTCTAAAAACAGATTGTGCTAAATTGGGGGTTTATTTGAACAGTATGTCAACATTATTAACTTGACAATATATACTAAATTGATAGGTTTCCTTCTATTACCTCATCTTAAAAGCTGTTCTCAAAAAAACAAGCAAGCAGTTTGAAAGTGATTTAAGCTGCCTGAAAATGACAGAGGCAGGTGAAAGCACACAACACTTTTGTTACAATGAGTGCTAGATTAATGGTGTCATGTCTGTGGCCCATTTTACTTCTTCCTATTCGAAAGTAATGACAAATCTTAAAAATGCTAGGTATCCAGGTTCTAGGGATACCTGCAGATGTGGTAACATTGTCCTAAACTTTGGGCACAGATAACACACCCGGTTGCAGAGGGAACAGCTTTTAGCTCTGACCATTGTGCAAGGTGTTCTGTGACTGGGATCCTGGATCTCACCCTGTCACTGGCTGCACTGACAGATGTGTGAGGTGGCAGTGTGAAAACTTCATATGTGCAATGCATTACACAAACATCTATAAGCATTCCTTGCTTTTAGACATTATTTGGAAGATTTTAATGATGTTATACATGCCAAGAAAGCCCATTTTCTTTAGCATTCCACACAATCATAGACATTTCAGCAGCATTCACTTAGCACTACTTATGTATGTGCCACCCTTTCAGACTCAAGAGCTAAAATTAGGGGCTTTCTAGATTACCCTATTGCAAAGGAGAATCTGGGAATTTCTGGGGAAACTGAGCTGCTTTAGCACAGTTAATGAGAAACATGTGCCAAGCCTGACTTTCTTCAAAACAGCACATAAACCAAGACAGTTTCACCACTTGGAGCTTTAAAACTCTTTCAGTAAATAACCCATTTTAAGAATCCACTTGTTCATAAAACCAAGGGAGAACTCCGCTATTGATATGAGTCTCTGCCCAGAGTTCCACCTGGAAGGAAACAGCTCAGTAAAGACTGACCCATCCTGGACAAGAGCAAGTGCTGCTATAGCAGGAATTGATTATCTTCCTGACCTAGTTCACCATTTCAGCTCTTGATAGAGTGTGAAAGAAATATGACATTTTTACATCTTCCAAACTACTCATTTTCATCCTCTCCAGTGGCTATACCCAGAAACATCAGCATCCAGAAGTGGTGCTTTCTGACAAAATGAATGTAGTTTGTCACAGTTCCAGGCAAGTGCTGTTTGGTGAAGGAACAATGCAAATGCACCAGTCTTTGTCCTTTGCTTCAAAAAACATAAACATCAGGTCTTGACCTACATGAAATATTGTGGTCTGAGTAGCTTCTGCAGAGGTTGATTAATCAGTTTTCTGTTATTTTAAATACTACATCCTGTTTGTTATTGAATCTGCATCTTCTTTTTAAAAAGACAGCCTTATTGTTGTACAAATTGAGTATAGCAGCAAATCTAGCTGAGATTCCTAAGCATTTAGCCAACAAAATCTAGTGATGGTGCCTCATGTAATTCTGGTTTGTCATGCGAGGTACAGACACCTTCTCAAGTGGGAGAGACTGCAGAGTGTTTCCTTCATGGTTTGTTACTGTGCAGAGCACACAGTGTGAGTAACCTTCTAAACTGCAGCTAAAGGATGTGGTGGTTCTGAGGTGTAAAACTGTGATTGGCATTGGGGATAGTGGTTTGGATAGCTAGGAATGTGGGACACCATTATAAAACATGGCAATTGGTTTTTTTAATTTTATTTTTTTGGGCAAAAATAGCTTGGTCAGTGAAAGACTTGCACTGGACTCATCTAATATTGACAGTGTATCTGGCCTGATAGTGAGCAGAACACATCTAAGGTGTTTAAACTGCTGAATAGGTACTTGTTTAGAGATTATAGCTGGATGAACAAAAGGAAATTCTTCAAAATGCCTCTGGATTTTTATGGTACTGTATTCAACATAAACGAATATGCTTAGAAATCCTGAGAACCTGTGATCCGAATATCAATGGGAAGGAGTTCACTGAAGTCAGAGCATCTTCTTTATTTGAAACTGCTTTGGGATCTAGAAGGCGCCGAATTTGGACTTGAAATAGTAGTTAAAACAGTGTGTGACATGTCACAGACAGTTTTACAGTCCTGCTTACCAAGGTGTTGTGTTTCCACTAGGAAGCTGTAAACCCAGACAGTTCTACTCACATCTCCTTCCCCTGTGCAGAGTACATGGGAATATCTTTTCATCTTGCCAGCTACTTTTCATTCTTGGGGTTGGGCTACTCATCTTCAGCACCTCCTCGTTAGTCTGTGTGATTCATCAGTTTGCATTGTCCTGTTTTATGTGGCAGCTTGTCATTAAAGATCCCAGTGTCTGTCACTTGGTTCCAGCCCACCAGCCTCTGCTCTATGTCCAAATTGCAGCTAAGCAGTCATGGCCTCCTTCACTGTGGAGTGTGAAGGAACTGGGTGGCATCAAGCTTTTCTTCTTACTTCTTCTATCATTGCTTTGTAGTAGTTTTGTCTCCATCAAGTACTGCCACTCTGTATCCAATGATTCTCTCTTTGCTAAAAGTATACAGGAAAACTGAGACAGAATCAACTGCTATGTTTACTCATTTTTCTCTCTTAGGATTTATTGTTGGTAGTTCCATGCTGTATAACACATGAAAATAAAGACAGATTTGTATCTCCAAGAGCTTTTTATGCTCCTTCTGCAGAAATTATTCACTGGGAAATCCTTTTGGTGTCTGCCTTTCTCTGTGTTCTGGAAGCTGGTATGTAAATTTGCAAGCAGAGATGTAAAAAAGAAAGTACCATTGCAGACAGGACTGAAACTATGAAAGTCTTTGTAACTTTACATGCATATAGCTGTGATGAATGTCAGCTTAGTTTGTTGCTAAATGAAGGCTCCTCTTATGGCACATGCTGTATTATGCCTTTATGAAAAACATTCATGCATGTGTTTGCTTCTCAAGCAGCAGGGCTGTAGCTAAAGACCACCTGATTAAAAGCCTTCCTCCTGCAATTCCCAGTATTAGGATAAATCATAGAGCATTGTTTATATGACTTCTTGTGTTTCCTGCCATGTATCCTCACATGCAGATGTTTTTAATCGTTTGTTACTAGTAGTGTGCATGTCTTAAAGTTTTCTATACTTTTCTTTTTGCATTTGGTATGTTTAAACTTTGCCAATGTAGAATGGGGTTTGTTATGTACCTTGAGAGAAATGAAACATCCTTGGGATAATTTTTGGTTCTGGAAAAAGGGAGAAACCTTTCACTAGATGAAATTTCTGCCTTGCGTTTCTGTATTAATGATGCAAGCAGAAGATACGTGCCAAGTGTTTTGGGTTTGTGTGACAAAGCCCCAGAAAAGACCTGTGGAAAGCTCCTGGAAGCTCCCCCCTTGTCCAACAGCCAATGCCAGCCAAGGTGGACCCGAGGCTGTGCCCATGGGTGACGGTGGTAGTGCCTCTGGGATAACACATTTAAGGAAGGGAAAACAGAAACCCTGTGAAACAGCAGCTGCAGCTGGACAGAGGAGGAGGAATGTGGGAGAGGAACAGCTCTGCAGACAGCAAGGTCAGTGCAGAAGGAGGGGCAGGAGAGATTCCCCCTTGAAGTCACACGAAGAGTAGCAACACGAGAGAAAGCACTGACACAGTGCAGGACACAGCTGGTTTGCTTAAGAACCAAGACAAAAGGGAAGTGATCTAGCTATAACTCCATACTTCAAGTCCTTTGTGTATTGAAACGGTTTCCTTATGAAGAATTTGAGAGGCAAAAGGCACAGGGAGTCAGATTTTTCAACTATTTTAAGTGGCTATAGGTACAGTAGTGGTGAATGGATGAGTAACTAACTGCGTGTTGTTAACTGGTCTGAGTCATTTGAAGAGATGGTTGAGAAGATATTTTTGAATGAGTATTAGGGGAAGGATGAGCAAGGTAGTTTTGAAAGAGTGTATAAAAATCAGATTTTTCCTCTCTCTTCCTCTTATTTGGAAAATAACTGTAGGTAACTGGTTAGAAGTCCAGTTGGAAAGCTTGATTTAAGAGAGGATTTTCAGAGTTTATTCCCTTTAGAATAGAAAGCTAGCTAAAGCACTTTTAACTGCTCTTAGGGGTGGGGAAAGGCTGATGACCAATTAATGTTTTTCTTCAGCAAGAATAAAAATCACTCTTCCTCAGGGCAATGGAAAGTCAAAATGAACGCTCAAAACTGCTGTAAATGTCCTGTACCCTTTTTGCTTTCTCTCTTTAAGTAGTCTTCTAGGAAAAAAACCCTTGATTTTGTGTAATAGTTTTATTTTTCTTTATCTCTTGGCAGCAAATGGCTTTGTTGAGGTGATGTGTGTGTGTGTGTATGTGGGGTGGTGGTGTTCCATTTTGTTTTCCCTACCACCATACAAGTCTAGTAGGAACTGTTTCTGACTTGGGCCAGGAACTTCACATCTGCTGCTCTTCTCCCTAGTGTGTCCCGAATAAGTTGTGAAGACTTTTAATATCATACAATGAAAAAAGGCCCCTAAAGGCTAGAGAATGTATCCAAACCTTCCCTCTTACCTGTCAGCCTGAATCAATGAATACATGCTTGTGCTCCTTGTTGAAATTAATCTTAAAGCCCTAAAAAAGGCACAATTAAAAATCTATTTGTTTAAATTCCTTACTTCCAAAGAGATACTTGAGTGTTTTATAAATAAGGTTTTGTTATGAAACAGCTGGACTGCTCTTGTGAGCTGTTTCTGTCATCCTTGAGAATTTAATTCTAAATTGTGAGCTTTCTTTTCTCTGGAGCTTGAAAAAGAAACAAAAACTTATATGGGTAAACCAACAGCACATCTAGGATGGATCTATAGAGATTAGTAGGCTCAGAGTTAATGGTCTGCAGTTCTTCCAAATAAATAGTGCTCCCAAATGTGGACCATATTTAAAAAGCACAATCTGATTTTACTAAATGCTGGAGCACTGCGTGTAAGCAGGAAAGGTTGTACTGTGCTGAGGGATTGGAATTTAGGGTTCTCCAGGATTTTGATGTTTTCAAAGCTACTGAATTGCTTTCATTAGTGCTTTCCTTTTCCAATTGCTTCCTCAGCAGCAGGAGTGTGCCAGAGCCTCTCTTGTTTTTGCTGGTGCAAGTAGTAACCTGATTCTGTCCTTACTCACTAAGGTGCTTTATTGTTGCAGTTCATGTGTTTTAATAAAAATCCCTTATAGTAAGCAATAAACTATCTAAGCTTCTGACTTATTTTCTTGTCAGTCCCTTCCTGGGCACAGGGAGGAGGTTGAGGAAGAAGGGTTTAAGTATACCTGCAGTCATGCAGCAGCAGCAGCATATAAAATGCTGCCAGCTGCAACAGATGTGCTTTACACCTGCTAAGCCCTTGCTAGCAAGCTGGCCTGGCACCCTTGGGTTGTGTAGCAGGCAGGAGTACAGTTTGATCACACTCTAATTTCAGTTTTAGACAATCTCAGTTTTTATGGATGATGTTTATTAAGTGAATGTCCTGATCAAACTGAGCATCCAGTCGTCTCTGCAGAGCAAAAGTCTCTGGTATCCAGACTTGTGACATGAAAGACAAAAAACCATTATAAGTGTAGATGCTTCACATATTCTGACTTTAGAACCTATGTGGATTCTATATGTACTCCTTCATACATCTGTAAATATATATCCAACTCTTTTCCCAGAAGAGGAAGGGGAGTATTGCTCTGCTTCATGAATTTTTTTTCTTGTTAGGCTTCAGAGTGTTTGAAAATTAGTGGTAAAAGTCAAATAGGAAACACCATGTAAAACTGTAGAAGTATCATCAATAAATCACTTATTTGCTGCTAGGACAGAGGAAAATGGATGAGATAAAATATGGATAGATCTGGGAGAATAACATGGAAAGGTGGAGGGAGATTTTTTTTTTTCCCACTTGCATGTGAAACTATCAGACTGAGTATCTTTGGATCCTCTCGTTTTTGATGCAAACATCTGTCATACAGTTTCACACTTATGACATTTTCTTCTATCTTTCAAACTGTTCTTAATTCCTCACTGCAAAAGAGAAGTTTCTTATTAGATGGAGTGAGTTTAATTAATGCTTGTCTTTCATGAGAGCAGCCTGAGGTGTACTGCAAAAACAGAGCAGACTCGTTGGATTCAGCAGACCTACCGTGTGACCAGCTGCCAGAAGTTGGACTAGGGAGTCAAAGGGAAAGCTTTGTAATCAATTTAGAAAATAATATAGCTGGGCAGGGTGAGAGGTGTTTCATTTTTAATTTCTACATGGTGATTTGAAGGACACACAGATGATTCACGTGAAGGGAATTGATTTTTGTCTTCCCCCCTCTTCTAAGCCTAAGTGAGCTGAGTTTAAAACTGTTGAAGGATTTTCTGTGAGATGTTCACGCAGCTCTGGTGGTGACAGTATCTTGGCTTCAGTTCTGAATTTTGTTCTAAATTTAGGATTCCTCTTTGCCTCCCTCTTGGAAATGTAGTTGTTCCCTTCCCTGCTTGGTATCAATAACAGTCTGCCTCCCTTTTAGCATTATTTCTGAACTCAATAGTTGCACAGTGTGTGAATCTCTTTATATCTTCTGTGATTATCACCATGTTGTGGACATACATTCCTTTTTCTTTCACAGAAGCAATTCACAATAGATGAATCCTTGTTGACACTTCTGGGCAGGCAGAGAAAAGAGTATCACAACAGTCTCAGCTCTGAATCAAATGTTGTCCTTACCACCTCCTACCACATTTTGGAAACGGTTTTGTTTGAGTTCTCCATGTTTCCTATGTTTTCTTGGCCAAAAGTAAACAAAAATCAAGTGGAAACTTATCAGGAAGTCCTGTCTGAAGGACAGATTTTTATTATTTTTTAATTTCTCTGTTCATTGGGTGTCTTATTAACATGTTGTTACAGATTTATATGTAGCTGCATCAGCACCACCAGCATTCCTGTTGTGTGAAATGGCTTGTCTGCCTTCAAAAATTATGAAGAGACAGCAGGCAGAAAGACAATAGATCAGCCAGGGTGACTACAGATGTTTTTAATCCAATCCTGTTATTTATACAGTGTCATAGGTATGCATGTTGTTTTATAGATACATAAAACCATGAGAGTTTCCTGTCCTGAGGTGCTTACAACATGCAAGACTGTAAATTAAATCCTGCAAGATTTCCTGGTCATCCTGTTCAGTGCCCAGTGTGTATAGCTTAGAGCAAATGCAATATGGAACATCCCCACTTCTCACAGGCTGCATGTGTAAGGGCAAGAAACACATGAGAGAACTGGTAATGAATCCTCAGGGCCTCTAACAGAGAATTCCAGTGTATGAACAGAGTTTGGGTTTGCTTTTGTCCAGTTAGTAGCTGTGGAGGAGCTCAAAAACATGCCCAGTGCTTGTTTCAGCTGTGTGTGTGTGTGTCATGTGGAGCACTGCAGGGTGAATTTAAGAACTGTGGAGAGGAGACAGCTGAATTATTTCCTTACTGTTGAGATGACTATTTCGGAAGCCTATTCATAAGTGGGTTTTAAGGTCACAAACTTATAAACCAACTACATGCTTTTTACTAGCATTTTACAGCTACTGGTCTGGTAGAATCCACGCCTTCAGAATATGTCTGATAGAGATTTGTGCACTTTGCACTTCAGTCTCCCTCCTTTGTGCCATGAAATGTTGACTGGAAAATTTGACTGTGAAATTTCTTCTTCCTTTAAGTTCTCTGTTAGGAGTGCAATCTGAGAAGTGATTTTATGGCCTCTACTACATGTTAGGAAAATCTTGACTCCTGATAGATAAAGATAATTTTTCTAGTCATGAATTCTGACCATAGGAAAGGGCAGTATTGACCTCATTACCTTGTTTCAAGCACAATTCCCATTTTTTCACACTACCTGGGAGTGATTTATGTTGTTCAGAATGTCTTCATAGGAGACAGACCTTTAATTTTTTTTTCCAGTTATTATTTCATTTGTGGAGGTCGTAAAAATAATTGCCTTATACCTTTGACTATATAAATATCTCTCCTTCCTACATTCATTTTTTTTCCTTCTCCCGTGACATTCCTTATTTTCAAGATTTGAAAACAATTGTAGGGAAATGGGAGAAAAAATCTGGACGTTGGAAGCTCAGAAAAGAGTTAAGTGGGGGTTTTCCTTGCGATAAAATTATTGGGCAGAAGCCAGGTACATGAAAGCTAGAGAAGAGGAATTGCAGAAGTTGTTTCTCTGTGTGTTGTAGTCTGCAGGAGGAAAAATGAGTGGAGCTAAAACAGGGCATGACTCCAGGGAAGGAGCCTTTTATGACAGCTTTCTGGGAGAGTGGAAACTAGGAGAAAAGATGGCCAGAAGAATGTACATGAAACATGTTTGTTTTACTTAGCTCTGACTGCTTCTTAAAAAATTTAAGCTGAGTTAATTAGCACTTGCAGAATGCTGCTCGAAGTTGCTGAATTGCTTCCTGTCTTTGGGCTAGTTCATTTAGAATTAGCCAGTTCCAGGCTGACATTGCCAGATTTCTAATCTTGACTGAAAAAAACCCAACCTGAGTTAATGGGCTCATACCCACCTAAATCACCTCTGTGTGCACTCAGAGCACTTCTGATATTCCCTTGCTCATTCCACACTGCAGCAGGGGCAGGAATACTCAGACATGGAGAATGGCTCCCACACAAACCCCAGCTGCTTAATGTTGCCTCCTTAGGGCTGGGAAGAGGACAGGACAGAAGACTCTAAAATCCTGGGTAGCATGGAAAAGGTGACTAAGGAGCAAATAACCTTATTTTCTCATAGCCCAAGGATTGGAGTAGCAAGTAATACTCAGGCAGTGGCAGGCTGGAAATGTTCCAGGATGATGATGCTGGGGCACTTGTTGCCATGTGGTAGTACAAATGCTTTCAGGTAGGCTTGGGCCCAGAAGTGATGAGGCAAATGAGGGTGTTTTGAAGGCCAAAATGTCCTCTCTGTTGCAGAAGGTACCTGAAAAACCGAGGGATGTGTTGGTGTAGCATTGTTTTGTGCTCACCCTCCTCCTGTGCTCTTTATTCAGATATTTGTCACAGAGAGCCTGGCTCAGTGGGGCCATTCACATGGAACAGCAGGTCATAGGCAGGAAATATAATATGAAATAATCACTTTGGGACAGTACAGGTTTGCTTTTGGGTTCTCTAACAGGGTGTAAATACTTTGGATGCTATTTGAATACAGTTGAATAGCAAAGTGGTTTTGCCTTTTGGAGCTTTCCTTCTTTTAAGCTGAAAGAGAGTAATTGCTAAAATCTAAGGCTATTCAGGCAAAATTTCATTGCTGAAAAGAAGGTTATGCATGCAAATCTGCATGGTATACATGTTTGATTTGATGTCTAAGTAAGTTTCAAATACGTATCCAAATGTTAAGATGCTGGCAGAGAGTCAAACAAGCTAATATCAAACTTCAGCTGTTGCTTCAACCCACTGGATATGTATTCTGCCTAATTTATGTTTAGTTCTAACAGTGGCAAGCTGTGTTGCCCTAACTGCAGTTTCAGAGAAAGCTGTAGTGGTTTTTTTTTCCTCCTTCTGTTGTTTTGTTGTTCCATAAAACAGTGAAGTTACTGTGAAGGTTCTGGTCTCCTTAGAAAGTTAAATTTCTTTTAAAAATCTTTTTCTTTGGCTTGAGATTTAAAAGCTTTGAGCATAAAATGGGGCCATTGAGTATGTTCACCTCTGGACCTGATTTTTGTGTTGACATAGCCAGCTTACTATACACTGAAGTACTTGACTGTGCCCATGTTGATGTTTTAAGATAGGGCTCAGACAAACTCAGACTTCTGCAAATGTAAATCATGATGGTCACACCACATAACTTTAGTCACTTCATTTCAGGGCTTCACTTTTGCTTTAGGCTAGTGGTGAGAGAGTTTCCTGTAGGAATCCTGTGAACCATCTCTGAGAGGAGATTGAAATGGGACTATCCTCTCAGAAGTGTCTCCCCTTATTATGTGTATATGAGCACTTCTGCAGGAATATAATAAAATCCTTCTTTCCTTTTAAAAATAAAATTCAAAATCTCATTGAGTAGGAAACTAGGTGGTAATTGGAGGCTTTTAGTGATAATCTTAGTACTGTATAACTAAATTGTACACCTTTGTAGCAGATTGCAGTTCTGTACCATAGTTCAGCTAATATTTGCATGAAGCACAGAATTGGAAGCGTGTGTAGAGTAATAGTTTCTTCTTTTTCTTAACAGGAAGAGAGGAGAAAAACATCCTAAAATATTTCTAATCAAGTGCAGTAATCTTAAGTAATCTGAATCTAAAATTAAAATCTGTCCTGGTTCTGTCCAGGGAGTACTAAATTGGAGAATACCATTCCTAAACCATGACAAAATCCCACAAGCCAGTGGGAAGGAAGAGAGATTATGAAATACACAGAGCAAAATATGAAGCACTAGGAAATCAGAATACTGAAAATTGGATGTCTCTGTGGTGTATAAATCTTTGCAGATTTGTTTCCTTTCCTGGAACTACAGAGAATGCCTTGACTGAAGACAGTGATTAAGAGAAATGTAGCTTCAGAAGGCATGTGGTTCACCACCTTCCTAACAGTAGAGAAAAAAAGATATTTCAATTGTGTTTTGAAATAAGATATGGTGTTCTGTGATACAGTGCTGTGAAGTCATGGTATCATGATAATCTGGGCTGATATTTAGTCTGCACTCTGCTGAAGACTCCTTTCTGTGCGAGAGAGAATTCAGAATGAGTAGCTCCTATAATTTTGTGTGTTTAAACAAAACAAGCAACACTTGTGTCATGGTTAATTGCTGCAAAGTAATGAAAAAGATACAGAATGGATCCTTGGACACCCAGGATTATCAAAATGTCTGCTGTGTTAAATATTCACGTCTATGGTCTTAATGCCCAAGCCAGTAGCAGCCATGGGAATTTTGGGCAGATATTCCAGAGTAACACTTTGTTCTTTGTCTGCCTTAAAATGGAAAAATTGAAGAGTGTGAAGGATTCCAAAATCAGGAACACATGAATCTGTTACATAGGACAAGTCATGGTCAGATCCATCTGTGTTCTGTGGGTGACCACCAGTGATCTGAGCAATGGAGTGTAAAATCCAGTACACCTGTGAGAGTTGGGTTTTTTGGGGGAAGGAGAGTGGGGAAGAAGTGAAGAAGCAATGAGAGCATCTCTGTGAAATGTGTGCCATTACATACATGTATCACAGTATCAAAGTGCTGTAGGCACAGCTTCATTTTAATAAGATTTGATTCAGGAATGGCATCAGGGCTTGTGGCAGGTACACTTAGACTTCTTCCATATGTTTTCCTGCTTTTTAGAGCCAGTAGAGATTGTAGGTGTCTCCTGCAATTCAATTAATGTTTTTTACATTTTCTTCCTCATTATGTACAGTCAGGGTAATGCTGGGATGCCTTCTACCATGCTTAGCCTGGCACAAAGGAAATGCAATATAGTATGAAGAAAAAGAGAAGAAAAGATTTGATTTATTGGGTAAATAAATTCCATTGGTCTTCCATTAGTTGAAACAATTACTAGAGCAATTAAACGCCCACATGTCCATGGCTAAAGTAGAGTCTTGTCTGTCTTTCCAATTCTTCCCTTTGGGCTTCCAAAATTTATGCTGGGCTTCTTCAATTAATATCTTTCTAGTGAGCGTGACAATTACAACTGTTATTTCAAGAGAGAACGTCTCATAGCTATACATTGTTAATTCTCCTGTCCCAAATGATCTCCTAAAGGGTACATGAAGTTACAAGTGCACATCCATGACTGGAGAACAAACACTTTAGTATGTTCATGTTAATAAAATGAAAGAAAGGCATGGGAAATCCATAAGATGTGGCTCACTGAGGTAACTTTGTTTCCAAAAGTCTTCACAAAACTTTTGATATTATTCAATATGTCTGCTAGTGCAGACAGGGTTGCAAAATTAAATGCTTGAAAATGAAAAAGTGACCAGATGACCTTAAACTGTCATCAGCATTTGTGTTCTTTTCAGAGATTTTGATAAACTGTACTTCTGAACTTTGCCTACAAGTGCTGTATGTTTCAGGTATACTATAGAAGAATGCTTCCTCCTTGTCAAATCTGGTTGGGTGGCTTTCATCCATGGCCTAATTCTAGGGTAAACTTTCTCAAAAACCCACAGAAATAAATATAAGGAAAAACCACAAAGAGTGGACTTCTTCTACAGCTATAATTAAGTAGTAAATCACAGGAAAACATTTCTGGTGTTTGATAAAAGAAGTTATGTTTAGCAGACTGATTTTTACTGCTGTTTGCTAATAATACTACGTTCAATTTTTAGTTCAACAAAGCTGGATAAGAGACTGGTGCTAATTTGAGTTGAGTATAACTTGAATCATGAAAGCTGTTCTAAAACCAAATGAAGCTCAACAAATGGCTTAG
Organism: Irena cyanogastra; assembly: GCA_013397155.1. Classification (NCBI taxonomy): domain Eukaryota; kingdom Metazoa; phylum Chordata; class Aves; order Passeriformes; family Irenidae; genus Irena; species Irena cyanogastra. The sequence goes on along the minus strand of VWZV01009535.1, from coordinate 179,645 downwards.
TCTTGCTTGTATATGGAGCAGGGAGGAGTGAGAGAACCTACTCATCTAATTAGGAATTCATTGTTGTCCTCTTGCACAACTGCACGTCAGGATGGAAAGCTTTAATTCATTTGCTAAACTGTCCTCTCACTTATGGGGGAAAACGAGCTGCATGCAGTTCCCTAAAGCAGGATGTAGCATGAATTATTTGCCCAAAGAATAACTCTGGTTCTACATTCTGCCCACTGATAAGACCACTGCTGAGTATTGCTGCTTATGGAATCACACTGCCTTTTGTGGTATTATAACATGTGGTATTTTTCTCCAGCTCCACTGTTAAACTTAGTTATCAAACAAAACAATTCCACAACCACATGAACAGACCAAGCAGCTCTGTGACCAGCAGGTCCATAGCTAATACTACAGATGTTCAGACCAAACTTGTTTCCAGCCTGCTGTGGTCAGACTTGTTGTCTCAGCCCTTTGAGCTGAGATAGGGCTGAGCATTGGGCACCAAATGAGGCTGTTGTGGTTTAGGAATGGTATTCTCCAGCTTAGTTCTCCCACTGAAACACTCCTAACCTTATGCCCCTCACTCACTTCCTGTCTCTCACCCTCTGTGGTGGAATGGAGAGGAGAATTTGAGGCAGGAAAATCAAAGATTGCTGGTTGGGATAAGAACAATTTACTGAAAACAGCAACGAAATTAGAAACAAACAGTAACAGCAGCAATTTTAATAACAAAGTGTACTAGATGGGCAAAAGATTCATATGTGAGTGCTCACCACAGCTTCTCTGGCTGCCAAAACTAGAACACTTTGGTTGACAAGAATATACTTTGGCTATTGTAGGTTTTTATTTCCATTTTTAAAATATTTCACATTAGTTTAGTTTTACCAACAATAGCATTGCAATAACAGACTGAAGAAGAAATTACTATGATGTCATTATAAGGGTTTTGCATACATTTTCCCACTCATATCTCCTCACATCTGAGACATCTGGCAGAAGATAACCTGAAGGACATCTCTGTCACCTTATGTTCTCTGTCATAATTGTCATGTGCTTAAATTTCATGGTATTTTTTTTTTTCATAAACTTTTATGTTGTGGTTTGTGGATGCTTTTGAGAAAGTTTTCCATAGGAAGAGTTTGTTCATCTCAAGTTGTCTTGCAGATGTGATGAATGCTGCCTATGTCTTCAAAGCACAGATAAATGCTGAGGAATAAAAGGAAGTTAGATTAGTTAAATAAATGATTGGATCATCTACTCAGATATGTGAGTTAATTGAACTGTCTTTTTAAAAACTTTGAAAGCAGTTCCCAACCAAGTCACTCCACCAGCAGCAGGACAAAGAGACCTTGGTTTCTTACAGATATGCTGAGTAGCTGGAGTTGTTGGTGTCTGGGAAGATGTGAGATCCAGCTGATGCCTTTTTGCAGATAGGATGATTTCAATTCAACCCTGCTGCTGTGTGGACATTTTTGCCTATCTAGTAAGGCTGGAACAAAAGTTACAGCCTTTCTCTCTGTTGAAGTGTTGAGACTCTCTGTTCTCAGCTTAACTACCTAATATCATTATGCTTGATAAAAATCACTGTCTTTGAGGAAATTAGTTCATTGATTCTGATTCAGGAATTTCTGGAGAGAGAGAGAGAGAGATAAGGATCATTTCTTTGGGAAGCTTTGGTATAAAATGTTATAAGGTAGTGAAGATGAGAGAACTATTTTTAATGCAATCTTACAAAATAATTCTGTTTTTCTTCATTGTTGTATAATATAGGGAAGTTCAAAATATTTAAGCCCGTTTTGGGCTTGTTTTTTGTTTGGTGTTTTGGTTTGGGTTGTTTTTTGGTTCTTTTTTTTCCCCCTGGTTTTTGGTTCTGGTATTTTTTTAAATTGTAGCTCACCTTTAAAATGCGTTACTTTGCATACACTGGAAGCTATAACATCCATCAGGATATGCTTGTGATGTGAAAATTGTGTGCTTTCATGCTTTTCATAAGGTGAAGGAAAATGGCTTTTCTTTTTCTAAGTGTGACACAAGCATTCCTCCTTGCCTGTTGCTTTGGAAAGCTTCTTCCTTACTTATCTTGAGCATTTTCCACTTTTTTTTAGTAAATACTCAAAGAATTTTAATTGAACTGTGCTATTGAGTCAGTCCCAAATCACAAAAAAAAAAACCCCACCTCTTTAACTCTAAGCCCTTCTAAATGCTTCCCAAAGCATGTAGCTCTGAATTAAAATCAGTGCAAGGAAATGTACAATAGGGAGAGGGAAAGCCAGGGAAATAACACTTCTCAATTTGTATAAAGTAAATTAATTAGTGTAATATGTAAGATAAGAGGGAAAGGCAAGTTCTTCCCTTTGACACTGGAACCTCAGGATAGAAACATCCTGAGGAGGAACTTTGTCTCAATTCATGCTGATAATTAATGCTCAAATTCTGCTGTTTTTTAGAAACTTATCTCCCCCTGTCTTGCATTAATCTTTCACTGAAATTTTCCATCAATATGATTTTTAAGAATAAAGAGGGAACAGAAAACGTTTCCTTTTTTTTGTTATAGTGTATCAGAAATAGCAACAATTATGCTACAGAAAACCCAGTCTCAGTAATATGAAGGCATTCTTAACACTGCTGAACTTAATGGCCATGTAGGAGCCTAGTGTTAGCCAATTCCAGTTTCTTCATCCAGCAAAAAGAATATGTGCAGCTTTGTGTGGGAAGAGAATATAGAAGCTGCCTAATTTATCTTGCAGTAGGAAAACCTGACTAGAAGTTGATTATGTCAGTCAATGCTTATGTTTCTGTTTCTGAAGATTAACTATGAGCAAAAAATGATAGCGCAGAATCTCATCAGAAATCCAGTTTCCCTTTGTTCCCCCTTCATTTGTAGACAGAGATGCTGTGCTGTGGACCTGTACTAAGCTTACTTCAACAGTTGGATGCAGTGATTCACCTTGGAGAGGTAACAGGCTCCAGGATATTTCATCCATACATGATTCATAGGGTTATTTCCATTCTGGCTTCTTGATAGCATGTGACTTAGAGGGGTGCACTCCTGTGAAATCCTCTTTACAATTGCAGGAGCATGAGCTGCTGCTTCCAGCCACTCTCATCTCCCGGCTGTTGGCTCTCCATTCCTTTCATCTCTAAACCCAAATGTTCCCAGCTTCTCTTAAGTGATGAGTGCCTCCAAGAAACAGGTTTTTTTTCAGTAAGAATTCCAGTGATAATTTGTAGTGACTTGTCTTGACTGAAAGAAGTTGAGGGAAATAACATTTTCTTCACTATTTCAAATATCAGCAGGAGAATTTTAAGGATGGTGTGCACTGCATTAGTACTTTGTGTAGACTTAAGCCATGTTCTGTTTGGTGCACATTAATATCATTACATAAGGTGTAACGTGTTTCCATCACATAGATAACGGGGCTATAAATGTGTAGGGGAATCAATAAATGTGTAGTACAATCAAAACTATAATTATACACGTGAGGGTTTTCTTCAGGCCCAGTCCAAAACACAAGAGCCTGTACTAATTTTGTTCCTGCTGTGTCTATTCTGTGTCTGTGTGCTCTCCATTCCTTGGCCTCCAGATCTACCAGTTTGTTTCTTTTCATAAAATTGACACTGAATTTTTTGATAGACAGTTAGCAAATATGCAAGTCTGTGGAATTACACATTACAGATGAGTGCAGATGGCTTTTTAGGTTTCTTTTTAGCCATGATTCATATATTGAAACAACATTGATGTCCCCGCCGTTGCTTATCATCAGGAATAGTCTGCAAATTACATTGTAAAATACTTTTACATCACAAAACCTTATGTGTCAGCTTTCATATTTTTTGCTTGGTATCAGAGTATTTCTTCTGTTACCATGTTTTCTACATGTTTTCTGTGTTGGCATAATCCTATTAATCCCATGATACAGATGTGAGTATATTGGATCAATATAAACTGTATTTTTTAAACTTTTTTCATATCAAGCTATGCAAAATGAAAATCAAGAGACTGAAAATAAAAGCAGTGGGAAGCTGTTGACAGTCAAATAAATGCAAGCATTTTTAGGTGATCCAGGTTGTGCCAAGAAGAGGCCAAAACTTGGTGTGCAATTACAAGCACTTGTCTGAATTTTTTCCCAACTAAAGAAAGAGCTTGCTCTATAAGATTAGACTTGTGCCTCAGAATTAAAAAAAAATTATTTACTTTCACCCTTAAATAATTTTGTCTTGGTTGCTAGTTGTGTTTCTAATGTAATTGGCAGACCCCTCAGTCTTGTCAACCTTCAAAACCTTTCATGCTATAGAAAAGCAGCTGACTGTTTCTGTTTCTGAGTATTTGACCTATGCTACCTTTACTGTACTCTTTGCATTAAAGAAAGCTGATTCTCATTTAGTTGCTGAGGAATTCCAGATGCAGAGCTTTGGACATGGTGAATGTCTTTAAAGAAAGAATGTCTCTAAGTTCAGGGTATGGTTCTTTACTTCTACCTACCAAAACAGACAAGTCTTTCTTGCAGATCCTCATATAATTGTTTTTCAGACATGCATTGATGACTTTGCACAAATAAGAAGTGCTGGGTGAATTCTTCATTGAAACTACTTTTTCTTAAAGGGATGAAAAATGGAGAATTTCTCCATGGGGAATTGGAAACAGAGGTTTTCATTTTAAGCAAAACTCATAGTCTCGAGGATAATCATGGGAGGAAGCAAGAAAATTTGTCAAACTCACTGACCTGAAGCTGCCCATTTTGACAACTGTTTTTCCTCAGTCTTGGAATATATGTAAAGCAAACCAATGACATGGAATATTGCTCAGCTTGTAGGGTTTGAAGTTGTCACAGGTGTATATGCTTGAGAGAGAGACCTTAAGAACACAAAGAACAGCAGGGGAACTCCTCCTAGGCTTTTTGTTTCTCCCACAACACCTGCTGCTAACACTACCAAGTTCATTCTAGAGTAAATTGTTGTGGAAGAGGCACTCTTTTGCCTGTTTTTAGCAGGATCCCAGGAGCTCAGGCTGTCTTGGCAACAAAAGTAATCTGGATATAGGTGAGAGGGCTCTAGAATAAAGTGGTTAGGTGTCTAGGAGCTATGCTGTGAGTCTGGAGGAATTTGCAACACCAAATAGGAAGAAAATGAGATTTGAAATCCTCGTTTAAAAATGATGTGTGATTTTTAAACTTTCTTTCAAATATGTTTGAGTTGAGTCTCATTTCTCAACAGATATGGGGATCTGATGGCATATTTATATATGGACTTGCAGTTCTGGTTTTGTGTTACCACCAGAGACGAAGTTGCTGCAAACAGTGTTGGCAGAGAACTGGGATGTAAAATGGAGAAGGTTCCTTTTCAGAAATTTAACCAAAATGAAGTACAGCTGAGTAATTCTAATGAAGAGCACTTGTGACAAGACTTGTCGAAATTTTATATTTTTTGGAATGGCGCTAACAAGAAGGCTCTGAGATGGTTCTAGAGCTTTCTCTGGCTTCCTCTGGCCTCTGTGCAACTCATTGCTACTAAAGCTTTATTAAAGGAGTTATTTGAAATGAGTTCTGATTTAAGGAACAGACCAAGCTCAGACTCTTAAAAGCATTTAATATTTGACAAGGCATGTTGAATGTATACCTTATTTGTGGGTTATGACTTGTAATGTATTTTTGTACACTGTATACAAATTTTTTGTGACTTCATCACCAGTGAAGATGTGCATAATTGCACATTTAAGTCCAGTGGCTGGTGGTCCTGCTTTGTTTTAGAGATCCTGATGCTTACTCCACAGTAAAAAAAAAATATAAAAATCTGTCTTTTGTCAGCATTGGATATGTAAAGATATCTTTGGAGTGTGAAAACTCAACTTTTATATAGCTTAGTCTGTCTTCTTTATCTGTTCTTTTTTCAGAGGTTTATATTCAGGTACACAGTGCTGCTGTTGTCTCAGTCACATCTTTGCACCTTTTGGGTTTACTATGCAAATAATTGTAAGAATGAGGCTTACAGTCGATGTGAAGTGTATTCTTCCAGGTTAATTGTTAAAAAGAATGCAGGATGAGCAACAAAAACTCCAGCATAATTCTGAATTGAGAGTACCTACACGAGGATTTAGTGGTTTAAGTATTTTATTAGATTAATTTGGATTTCTGAGTGTACTTAGGTAATTGAGCTTTCCAACATAAGCTATGAAATAATTTCCTGCTGTTTTCAGTACTGTGGAGCTTTGTAACTTGAAGATGTTCATACTTTCTATTTTTTCTGCCTCTTAACCACACCACCAAGTAATTTTTGATACTTATTGTTACTTCTCAACTCACTCCCATGTGATGTCTCTTAGCCACTGTATTTTAGGTGGCCAGAGATATTAATAAGCTCCAACAATTTTGGTCACCTCAAAACTTGTCTTCATGCTGCAAATTTCTCTGGAGCTGTTACTTTATCAGAATGCCCTAAGTTTGCCACTGCAACAACTCAGCTGGGATTTAAATGTTTTGATTGTACCCAAAAGTTGCTTTTTTAAAGTTTCTCTCTTTTCAGATGCTGTTAGCTCATGGGTAGCAGCCAGAACTGTTGTTGAACAGATATGTTCCCCAATTTGTGGTGGTTGTTTTCAATTGGTGTTGACATGGCAAAAAGGCTGATGAGACATGAAAAATTAGGTCTTTTTTTGTGCTTTTGGATGCCAGTGCCCAAGATAATGATTGGTAGAGGTTCAGCTAATTGTTTGGCTGTGAAGTCCTTGCTTGATTCAAGGACTTCAGCGATGTGTTTTGGAAACACATTTCTATAGCAGGCACGTGCTAAAAACAATCTCTTTCCCAGTGCTGGTGCAGGGAAAGGAAATAAGTCACAGTGATTCTACATGTGGTTCTGCCGTGCTGGGTCATATACAGGACTTTTCAGAGTCAGCTTTTGGCCTCTTTTTAAAAATCAACATGGTTTCCCAAAGAATAGGACTATTTTTTTTCATTTGTGCTCTGTAAAAGCTTATGAGGAACCAATGTACACACTCTATTTCCTGACAGCCAGGGCAAGCTGTCTCCAAAGAGGCAAACAGCTGAGCTAAAGACTGTAGCTGACACAGGAGAGACTCTGATGTGGCAGCACTGTGGCTGTTAATGACAGGTTTACTGCTATTCTTGCTGCCCTGAAGGATTTTTTGCTGAAGGTAGGAATACAGTGCAGGCAGTGAGAATTAAAGGGCTGCTGCTTCAGATTGCTGGCTTTGCTTGTAATACTGCTTGGCATAGCTTGTAAGGAGATCTTTTGTATAACCTGAAGTTTGTCTCTGTCAGCTCAGCTGCAACTCCCTTGTCTCTGGCTGCAGTTCTTTATTTGGTATATGAAGAGCAGAGATTTGAATTACTGAAGGGGCAGGGAGGGAGAGATGTGGGGCCTGGGGCAGGTGGGGAGATCTTCACTGTGCCTGTGACAAGGAACTATTATCCAGGTTTCATAATCTGAAACATTAGAGAAATGGTCACTGCATCAGGTTCCAGAGAAAGGAAGAAAGGGTTGGCTTGAGACATTTTTGAGCCACCAGACATATATTCAAAGTGTCTTTCAAACATTGACTCCAATGCTCATTTTTTCCAGACTTTAAAATGTGGCTGTAGATGGGGGAGCTCACAGAAGCAAAGGTTTATCTGTAAGCAGTGCTTTTTTTTTTTTTTTTGTGAGCTATAATATTCAAAAACTAATCCTTGAGGGACTGCCAGTGGAGAATTTGTTCAAAAGCCTTGGAGCAAAAGCTTTAAATGAATTGCAAAAAGAAGGAAGCCTTTTGATGTTTAAAGAAGTTTGTCAACATGCTCTCAATGTGTCAGGATGTGTGTCTTTTCCCCTCTCCCTGTCTCTTATTGAATGTCCTGTTGCTTGATTTTGTGAAATAAACCTGGGCTGTGCCTAGGACTGGGAATAAAGTTGGTTCTTCTGGGATAAAAGACATTTGTTTTTGTAAAAAGATACATTCACAAAATAACAAAGAACAAAACCTAAAAAAGGAAAAGTCCTATGATAGCAGCTTTTGTGAATGAAAAGTAGTTGAAGGAATACCCAAGAACAAACTCTTTTTGTTGAGCATTGTGAGAGGTGCCAAAAGGAATCTGGAGATGAAGGGAGGAATATTAATAAAACTTATTTTATATTACATTTCTGTCAAGTTAAACCACCTATGACACTGAATGCAACTTGTCAGTTTGAGTGTTGTAACAGACCAAACAGCAAAGCTACACTTGGGAGAGAAAATATTCTAAATAGCATTTGCAAGGATGGAAAAGTTTTACACACCTGCACACAACTATACAAACATGTCACTGTGGGCTGCTTGTTCATGGGCAAAAGAAGTTGCTTTTCATATGCTTTTTCCCCCTGTGTTCTGCTGGTGCTATCACCTGAGAAAGCCCCTAGTCCTGCAGTAGCCTCTTCTCCAGACTGCCTTTGGCCATGGCATGGTACAAGTGCTTCCATTAAACTGAGCCAGACCTTTGATCTCAGACAGGACCCAGGTCCTGCTGCTTTTGGTGGAGGCAGTCCCTACCCATATTAGTCCTTGGGCTTCTCTGAGCTGTGGCATCCAGGTTTGCCATACGCTGGGGTTTATACCCCAGTTCTTCTTCTTTTCCCCTATAAAACTGCAGGTTACTTCCATAACCTGAAGGAAACTGCATGGACACTCACCTACTTGTTCTGTTTTGCACACAAGTCCTATTTTGTTGGTGCAGACCACTCCCTTAGCCCTCTGTCTCATCTCCTACAGCTTCTCAAAATGGCCATGAGCCACATGTTCAGGGATGTTATGGACTGAAAACTATTGTTACCAGAATATGAATATCTATTTATAAAAGAATTAAAGACAGTTGGATGCCCAAAACATTTGAATTTCAATTGGAAACATTCAGTCTTGTTAACTGAATGTAATATTTTGCCAGATTTCTTTTAAATGACATAATAGAAGAACTCAACCTGTTTTCAAATGGCTGCATATTAATAGCTTTGAGCAGGTGCTCTGGAAATCAAGGGAGTCTGTGAAATTTCAGAATGCCCCCCCCCTCCACTGAAAGTTTATTTCTATAAAGTGCACATGTCTTTAGTCTGGTGTTACAAATGTGTGAGACTATGATCTGTTTGCACTTCTGCTGTTTCGAGATTGGTATTTTTGTAAGGATTCATCTTGCATTTGTCTCAAGTGGAAATTCCACAAAGGCTTAGTTAAAGGACCTCTAAACCATAGCATTTTAGGGTCCCTAAAGTGCAAAAACAGCATAAAGCTTCTGGGAAGAAAAACACCGAACAACAAGAAAAAGCCCTAAACACTCTGAAGTGCCTTTTGTCACCTGACCTGCAATTGCTCTAAAAAGCTGACACAGAAAACTACAAAACTGCATTTCATCTGCAGCTGGAAACTGATAGATATTCTTTGTGGCTGACAGTAGGCAGTGAGGTGTAATAATTTTTTTTTTTCTACGGCTGTTTAGCACAGTAAGTAAATTTAGGTCAGACTCTCTGTCATTTGATCATGTGCCTGGAGATGTAATACATTTTGTCTAATAGCCAGCGGAAACAGCCATTTAACGAAGTAACTTTCATTTCTTTAAGTGACTAATTTTCTAGACAAGGCCTAGTTCACAGGAAAACAATAGAACCTACAATGGGACGTTCTTAGCCTGACCTTCCTGTCCAGCTGGATACTGGTGGGGTCTGTCAGCATGGAGATGTTTGTCAGCTTGAAGGAAGGGTTTCAGCATCATATCTGTAATGCAGTTACATCATGCAGTGCACTACATCACGTGTCTGCTACTAGCAATTTGCCTCTCTTTTTCTGCCACAAGGTTTCTGAAGTGGGGTACAAAGGAGGAACGTTTAGTTAAAAGAAAAGCCAACAGTTTGCTTTACCTTTAGTTTCAGAGGAGCAGGGGCTTGTGTTTCACCCTTCTTGATGCTGAAGACTGAATTCAGCACTTTATTGCCACGCTAAAACAGTAGGTGGATTTAAAATGAAGGGACAGCTGTAAGGATGAGCTGCTGTATAAGCAGATTATAAAATATTCAGTTTGTAGAGGTGGAACTTATCTACTCTCAGTAAGGAACTCTCTGCTGGTTGTTATTTGACAAGTTCAGGCATCATCTCTGGAAGATAAATGTTGGTATTGCCATTGTAGCTCTGATTAATTCCATGTTGGCCTCTTTATCATCATGGTTTTGTCTCTTTGGAAAGGTTTAGTTTATAATGGAAATATATTTTGCCGGTCTACTTTAATCACTATAAACCACCTATACTTGTAGTTCAGAGCTGTCAGCTGAGCATTTCTAATTATTCAGTACATCATCTTCTCCAGTGACACAATTCCTTTCTGTTTGGTGATGACCGAGGACAGAGAATCTGCATTTATATCTAAACCAAAACCCCCCAGAATTATTGCTAAATTGGATACTTTTATATTCAGATTGCACTGCAATTTTTAATTTAAATAAGGCTGCATAGCTAGCTTTGCAAATTGTGGTAGATATTTGTTCAGGCAGAACAAGTGTTCTTGCTGTTGTAGTACCACACCTTTTATACCAGGCTCTCATTGATGTGCCACCTTGAGGGAAGGTCTTTATTGTACCTTGATTTGGGATGAAACTTGTGGCAATTATCTTTTAGTCTCCTCTTTCTTTAGACCATAGTATGTGCAGGATTTTGTCAAGTACATATCAGCAAATAAGTTTATTTTAAATGATTAGTCCTAAGGACTGGAAAAAAATTTAATGTATACGATCAGCTTCCAAAAATCTTTGTTTGCAAACTCAAAATTTATTTCACTGTTAATCATATTCCTTTCTTTCACTGCACATTCACTTCACACACGTTCTTAAGCTGTTGCTTCAAAAAATATTTTATGCTTCTTTTTTTCTTTTGTAATTCATGAAGGTGTCATGATCCTATGTATTAATTTGCCCATGGTTTCAATTTTGTGTTAGACTGCCTGCTTTATCTTCCTGCCTGGTCAAATCCAAAAAGTTGAGCAAATGGGATATTCTGTACAAGTGACTGCTGGATGAGTGCAATTTGTATCTGCTACGCACCTCTGAAAATAAGGGATCTTTTCTTTTTAAGCACCAGAATGGATTTCTTTCTTTCTTTGTAACTAAATGTGTAGAAATTAAGTGTCCAGCTCTGTTTCTGGTACACTTTGGGAATAGTCTTACACGCAGGCTCCTCTGGAGAGCCTTCTCCCTCAGTTTTCCTATTATTAACATCCAAACCACTGCTCCTGGAAGTGAGAATGGTGCCAACTTTATGGTCTCTCACCAGGGTCCTCTGAGTCTTCTCCCAGATAGGGAGAACAAAGGGGCCTTTTAGTGTGCCCTAAAAGTCAATAAACTAGAACTAGTTTGTAGGGGGTGGGGGGGCAAGTCCCCAAAGTGGGGGTGGGGTGACAGCAGAGAGGGCACATCTGCCTCTTAGTGCCATTCCTGCCCTAGTGCTCAGCTGCTCGCGGTTTGGTACAAAGAAGTTGTTCTTTGGCTTGGTTGTTGTAGATGCATGCTTTTCCCAAATATTTTTAAGGCAAATTTCCAAAATACTTTAATAATTTAATTGGCAAAAATAAGTGCTTTAAATGCCACAGCCAGAAGAGGTTGAAAAAACGATCAAGAATGTGTTGGAAAAGAAATGAGATGCTGATGCTACCTCACTTTGTAGGTGGTTTTTGATTTGGGAATACGGTAGTTAACCTCCAAGGGAGAAATTGTAGCTGAGAGCTGCAGGATGCAACCTGTGCCAGTCCAATGGCAGAAAAAACATTTATTAGGTAGTAGCTGTTACATATTTCTGATTTGGGGCAGAAATTCATTGGCTCCTTCTTTTCTGTCTTGTAGATGCAAGCTTGAAATTCAATATAGTATCACAGTTTTTTCCCATTTTGTAATTTATTGAGTTTCTGTGTACTAAGTTGCAAAGGTTAAAGAGAAAAGGAAATAAATGTGCAAAAATTTATTGCGTGGATGTTACTGGAAGAAAAAAGAGAAGGGAATTGCTTTGATTTTTGAGTGTGAAAGTAAAGCAATATTCCTATATCCTTAAAGGAGGTGAAAGAAAGGCAGTAAAGAAGCTTAACAATAAAGACCATGTCTAAAGCAAGCGTGTTTACCCTTAACAGCTGAGACTGATTAGGCAAGAATAAATGACTTTGTTGCTTTACAAGCAAACAATGATAAGAACATACATCTGCTTCAAAATGGCATGATTACAGCTGTGGTGTGACACAGATTTCCTCTGAGCTCCAGCAGTTATCAGATCAGGCCTTGAGGAGGCTGCTGAGAGCAGAGAGAACACAGCAGGGCAGGACAGGCTTGTCTTAGGCAAACAGCTGTCACCTGACTTTGTAAAACAAGGCTGCCCCATTTGGTGTCTGGCCAATGGTACCACAAGGGTTCTGCCAAACTGCTGGGGTGGATAGTTTTGGGGGGGGGG
>VWZV01009535.1:147172-167208 GCA_013397155.1 Irena cyanogastra | reverse complement strand
GGGGGGGGGGGGGTGTGGTGTGATTTGATTTTGTTTTCATTTTGAGAGAGAATTTCCTTCTATGTTTGCTTCCTAATAATGTCAGAAGTGCGAAGTCTGGGGTTTAAGAAGTCTTTCATTTCCTTTAAGTGTGAGTAACAGAGATATTACACCCATACCACTTACAGAAAAGGTATTTGTGTCATATTATGTTACCATCAAGTTTTAGATGTCTTTTGAGAGCAAAGACAAAAGGCCTTGGTTGCATCACCCATTTTTATATTGAACTACATCTGTATTGAGATATCCTTTTCCCTTTACATGGGGTCTACATTTTCTCCAGAAAATTCTTTAGGAATTACAAGTTCTCAAGTACTGGGGCTTGCATGTGCAGAACGAAAGTATTTCCACAGAGGACAACTCATTTCTACCAGCAGCAATAATGTGTTTCCAGGCTTTGCCTACCTGTGATAGATGAACCACCTACTGTGGAATCCCAAGGGAGGCAGGCTGCTGCTGTGGGGCATTTAAGGACAGGGTTCACTGTACTCATTTGTTCATGACTGACTATCTGGTTTGTTTAGTGATAAGACTAAGACTCTCTGTAGACTAGAAACTGTCTCTACTAGTGAATAAACAAAAGAAACCCATTTCTGGCAGTCAAGACAGAGCCATAATGTTCCAGATGGCTCACAGTATTTGAAATAACTCTAATATTAAATAGATACAGTGTTTCAAAAACTCCAAGTGCTTTGTATGGCTTTTTATTCCCTTGTCTCTTATTTTTATTTATTTTTTTAAATTTTTAATTTCAGGATTATTTGACAGAGACCATTGCCAGGGAAAAATGATAGGAAATATGTGGCATTTGACACTCAAAATTTAGGAGGCTGCAGAATAAACCAGACTTTGTGGTACTCTCACCACCAGAAGAAACCACACAATTCTGATGCCTGTAAAGGATACAGGCTTGTTTTTGTCTGTGTATGTTTCTCTTACAGTCTCATACATTTTCCTGTGTGGTGTTCTAAATGTTTTTTCAGAAGGAGTTTAGTAGAAATGCAGGATCTTAAGACAAAAAGCTGCATTGTGCCAGGTAGAATCTTCCTAAGTATGAGCTGCAAATCTGAATTTTCCCTTTAACAGTTATTCAACAAGAAAGGCAAACAATTAGGAACAGGATGCAGATGCCTGGGAAAGTTACAGTGATAGTAGTCAAGTCCCAAACAGTGCTGGAAGCAATGTATTTGCAAAGAAATGTATAGATCCTAAACTAAGAGTGGGTAAGCAAATGGGAGAGTGCAGGAGGGCCAAAAGGTTGATTTGACTGATTCTTTAATTTTCCTTCAGATGCCTGGGATTTGCTTAGGTCAATGGGGAAGGTGTATTATTTAAAGGGAGCTGTTGGAAAAGGTATTAAACTATGGTCAAGCTCTCCTTGGCTTGCAACAGAGCTTGGAAAATACTGGCTTGAATCTGATTGTAGCTAGAAGTAGATTCTAGCTCAAATTAACTTACTGAATTTGAGTGAACATGAGTCTAAGTTGTGGACAAAATAATTAGGCAAGACACACTTAGCATATATTTTGGCCTGTACTGCGCTGGTTATGTAAATTACATTAGACCCCCATGTGATGGTGAGATGGGGATACCAGGCCACAGAGAGTTCTAGCTGATTGCATGAATCCCATGATTTATTGACATGAAAAGTAGGAATGACTACAGCTTAGTGAACAGCAGTAAAAAATTCCCTATGGGACCAACATGAGTTGGAATTGACCTCGGGTGCAGTTACAGTATCTCAAGGACAGTGGAATTTATGTGAGCTTTTCAGCTTTATTAAGAGAATGATTTCTGTGTGTGTGTGTGTTCTTATTAGCTGCTGAATTGCAACTCGCTGTTTTCATTTTCCAGAGGCTCCTAAATCCACAAAAAGATCAGTAGTGCTTTGCAATTAAAGGTTTTCTCAGGTGTGCTGTGCATAAGAGCTATAGCCAATAATGTACTTGTGGGAAGATTTATACTTGGCAGGTAGATTCCAGGGGGATGGTCCTTCTTTGCTCTTTTTCCAGAACCTTGTGCCCTTGAGAAGCTTTGGAGCATTTCTGTATGAATATGTGGTGTGACTATGTAGGTCAAACATTGCACGTGACCCTTCTTAGTTCAACCTCACAAAACTGAGAATGTACCTTAGACTTCAAAGTCCTTAGGATTTACAGGGATTGATTTATATTTTTTTATAATGCAAGATGGTTTTTTTTTTCCCCAAAAGGTGAAGTAATCTTAATTTGTGTCTAAAATATACGTAGCACAGCTAATGATTTTACAGGTTTACTTATGCTGCCTAATACATTCTCTTCAACCCTGACTCCAAGAACAAAGTGAAAAACTAACTTGTTCCACCTCCTCCCTCCCAAATAATTGCAGGCTTTTTTTTTATTCTGAAAGCATGGGAACTGCAAGAAATGGATACTCTATTTATCCAATGCCTGGTTCAAAGGGAGTGTAATCCTTAATTTTAAGCTTTAGGTGTTTTCAATAGAAACTAGGATTTTTACAACAGATTCGAGGTCTATTTAATCCTTAGAAAATGAGTTTAAACAAACATTTAGAACCTGTGGTGATGGGCAGGAGGGAAGTTTCCTGCCTAGGCAATGGGTGTAGTTCACTTAGCGGTGGACGAAAACATTTGTAAATGTCAAATACTGAGTTCTCCAGATTGAAGTACAAGAAAATAATTACCTGTTTGTAAGTAAAAACAGAAGAGAGAAAATACCTGGCCAAGGTTTGGAACAGTAATGAGAAGACTACAACTGTGTATATATTAGCAGCTGGGTTTTAAATAAGAGTAAGGTTTTAAAGTGAAGCCCTCGATTGTCCTGATTTACTGCACATGTATTCAGTTCTCAAAGGGATCTAGAAGCAACTAGATTCCTCTGGGAGGGATCTGACCTGGGAGTTCAGGTCCAAATATGTTCCAGTGTTGAAGTTTGTTAGGCTTTATCCTTAATTTAGGGTTTGCCACCATGAGGTTATTTTGGAAGACTATATACAGACAGGTCAAGATGACGATCTCAAATGCTGATGGCTCTCACAGCATCTTGAAGAAACTTTGCTCATTCATCTGTATCTATTTGGAATTGAAATCCTTTTGTAATTGCCTATCCTTCTCTTTCTGTCTTCCTTTGCTGAATTCCTGTTTCTCTTTGTTTCCACTTTGTATAATGCCTTCTCTACTTTGTTCACCACCTTCTGCCTATAGACTATATAGACTTCTGCCAAGTCTGAAGCTGCCTGTTTTACCTCACGAAATTCAGAAACCTGCAGCTTTGGGGCCCCCAAATATCTGACAGTCTTTGAACTATGCAAGAATTGGGATTTTAGTGCCATCCAATATATCTGCTGTCAAGCTGGAAGTCATTAATCTCATGATGGCTGTTGAAAGAGGATACTGGCAAGCAATGAGGATTTCAACCAGCTGAAAAATGAAGATAGAGCCCTTGAAGGGCTCAAGAACAACATCTAACAGAGGCACCATGTAGAAGAGTCCTGAGAGCGGCTGTGCTGGAGTTTGCTTCAGGATCCCAGTTCCACATAGAAAGCTTCTGCAAGGACAGGCCAAGAAATACCTCCTTCCATGTTTCCAGCCAGTCGTGGAGTCAGTGACCCTTTGTGCCAGTGCCCTGGATCCCAGCCCCACAAAGTGAGCTGCTTTATGTTGCTCTAGGAACAGTGGGAAGTCAGTGTCTGACCTTTCTGGTAGGCTTACAGCTTTGGGCTCAGAGCCACGAAGGCGATGTGCACTGCTGGTCTGCTACCTTTAAAACACTTCCTTCAGGTGTTCATGATGAGAAATAATTTAAAAGCTAAGGTTCTGGCCCTGTCTTTTGAGCTTTTTCATCTTTCTCCAGCTTGTTTTTTTTTGTTTGTTTTTTTTTTTTTTGTTTTTTTTTTTGCAGAGAGCATCACCTTGTTTCTGTATTTAAATACTCAGAAATGGATCTGTTATGACTTGTGAAAATTACTCCAGTTTTAATTGAAAATCTTCATCCCACATCATGACTGTTCTGTTAATGAAGCATCTGCACAGATTGGGATCCCATTTATGTTGACAGACATGACTGAGGGGGTGGGGGCTACTCAGATTCCATTCTCAGGTTTGGTGTGGCAAGTGTTGCTGTAGTGTATGACATCCATCCTGAATTCCCTGATTCAGTACTGGCCATCAGCTGTGCTTCTCAAGGATGTGACTAGATTTGAGCAGAGTCACTATTTGCATGGAAAATGCCCTTGGAAAAACCAAAAGTGCTGAAGGGATGTGGTCTGAATTGCTGGACACTGGTTTCTCCTTGCCACTCAGTACTGCATCAGTGGTGGAGTTGGGATGAGGTTTCCAGGCTCGTATCTTTTAAATGTCAGACATTTTTAAACTAGATGTGGTAATGTGATACCACGGTGACATTTACCACTAGCAAGGAGTGTCAGTCTGGGCATCCTAGCCTTCTCCAGCAGGCAAGAGGTGAACTTTGAAAGCTTGCCTCTTCAGGAGGTGCCAGTGACAACACACATGCTGATATTCCCTTGCAGCACTGATCTGTGCTAGGATAACATGAGCAAGCAGGAGCTTTTATAGCTATCGTTTGTTCTGTAGTCACATAAGCAAATTTAAACCACAAATCCAGAGCTGACAAAATATTTGAAGTTAGAAACAATGCCAGTAAATCCAACTGTCTTTCCATGTGGCACTGTAGCTTCTTAGGCAGCTCTGTGGGAGTGTGTCTGTCTTGCCCTGCTGGGTTTGGAGGTGTGTATGGGACAGAGGGAGGATGTTTGCAGCTGAAAGGGAGAAAGGGATAGGGCTGGCTGTGTTGTCAGCCTTCAGAAATACAACTGTGGGCATTTTAACACCTATCAAAGACAGAGGATACACAACTGTGCGGAGAAATCTAGGTAGAACTAGTAACTCTCCAAAACCTGAAGGAGGTACACCTCCATGGGCTGAAACTGAGCTATCTGGAGAGATGCTTAAGAGAAACTTAACCTGATTTAAAGAGAGCTGTCTTCCAAGAAAACTGCATTAATTTGAGCCTTATGCAAGTACACAGAATTCCTGGATATAATGAAATAGCAAGTGTTTCATATTTCTCCTCTGTCTAAATATCAAGGATCAGTTATTAACAAATGACTCCGGCATCTGTGACTTTGATTTTTGCACACGCTCGCTGAGCCTTGAAATGCAGGATTTTGCACACCTAGTATGCTTTTTCTTCAACATTTTGCTCCAGGAAGCACAGCAGAAGTGGACAAGCTCCATACCAAATAATACAACCTGTAACCTACATACCAAAATTTCATATGGCTCTTTGGCCAGTATATAAACATCCATAGGAATTGATGCCTCTTAATATACCCAGTTATTGATTGATATTGATGGGTGTAAACGTAAATTGGATTTATTCAATTAAGATTCATAGGTATTTATACTTATCAGTTGATATTAATGTATACTGATGACTGCCATAACAATAAGTATCTCTATCAAAAGATGATATATTGATAGGTATTGATAGGTATCAATTCTTATGTAAATCACTGTATCTATACTTACCTTTCAGTAAGTATAAAAAATTATAAATATTAACTACTCTTGCTTTTGAAAGGTATCAATATCAATAGGTATAGATGATATCAAAATCATTAGGTATAGGTGAGTATTGAAATGAGTAGCTCCTGGTATTGATAGATTTTCATGCTTAGCAATGCCTATTGGTTTCAAAATCATTACAGAAATTGATAGGTATTAATTCCTATCTTTTGATACCTCTGTATCATTGATATCAGTAAATATCGATGCCTAATGATATAAAAATCAACATTGAAATTGATAGCTATGGGGGCCTACCAATGTTGAGATTAATTTTGACAGATATTGATATTAAAGGTGTTGATTCCTTTAAATAGGCACCTTAATCTTTGAATGCCTATTGGTATCAAAATTCATATTGAAATAGGTTTTGATGCATTCTGATATTGAAATTTAGTTTCAAAACTAGGAGGTACTGATAACTTTACCTATCAATGCATTAAGATAGATATTGAAATTGGCATTAAAATATAAAAGTGTTGGTGCCTATTGATATAAAAAGGTAATGATAGTACAAATATCAATGCCTGTCAATATCACAATTTTGAAATCAATTGGCATCAATGGGTAGCAACACCAATGGATATTGCCATAAAAAAAGTAGCAATGCCTATAGGTACCAAAACAGGTATTAATATCTTTACTATGCCTAGGTCTGTGGGCCTGAGTTCACTTTTTGTTTTTTTTTGTTTGTTTTTTTTTTTTTTGAGAATTCCTGTTTAATTACACTGATTAGTTATATCCCTTAAGTTTAGTGAGGATAAATGTTGAATGGTCAGACTTACTGGGAGATGTAATGTAGTTACATGTAATGATGTATGAATTACAACTTGGAGAGCTCCTTGATGCTTTAGTGATGGTGCACTCCTGAAATGAAAAGTAGAATCTGTTTCTCATTCTTCTTGAGACAATCTAGACCTGTGTACAGGTATGAAGTTCACTTAGTGCTCAGCACTTGTATTTATTTCTGTATTTAAAAATATCTGTGTCCTACTGCTACAGACTTCTTTTCTTTCAAAGAAAAAAATGTCTGAGAAATGCAACTTTTTATTCCAACTTTATTTTTTCTAACACTGTTCTATTTAAATTTCTTTAAAGTGCTTTAATAATAAATAGACATTTTGGCTTTTTTTCTCTTCCTAAATGGTTACTCCACAGTTAGCAGGCTTTGTCATATTCCTGAAAAGCTACTATGTTATTAAATCAAGGAGATCTTTTAGGGGTAGAACCCTCATGGAAAACACGCTATTTCTTTATCCTTTTCTTCCCTAGTGTTCTTCCATGGTTTCTTAAACGGTTTCTCCCTCAAGTATTTCTGCTGATCAGCACAGGGTGCATTTGTGTCAATGTGCTAGTTCTGAGAGGGGATACCCTGTGACAGGAATCTCTTCATCTGCCTTCCCTGCCTTTTGTTGGTTTGTGTTGGCAAACTGTCTTGAAGAGCACAAACTGAGCTCCTCTTAGATTAAACTAAAACAAAAGGCAGGCTACAGGACCATGTATTTATAGTGCTTTAACTGCTAATGGTGACTCAGTGCCTGGCAGAGCCAGTAAAAAGCATTTCTCCTTCCCTCCAGTGACACCTGTAAGCACGAGGTTTTCATTTACAGCTACACCTGTTTTGCTATTCAGACTTGTTCTGAGTGTGCTGCACAAGTTGCTAGTGAAAGTATAGTCTCAATTATGCTGTGTTCCCATCCACCTAAAGGAAAAATATTCAAAGTGTGGTGTGAGTCCTAAAAATAGACTTAAATACCTGCGTTTTGGTGCTGTTTTCAACAGAACAACATTTACTACTGAAAAATGCAGGTCACCAGTGGAGTAGTTTTGTGTCTTAGTCTTTAAAGCATCTGTTTAATCCTGGTGTTTTCAGATGTATGTGACAGAATTTTCATAGGAAATTCTGTTGGTGGTTACCAGAGTGAAATAGAATTCAGTTCTTTTGCAGATCTTCTTTGGTGAATTAAAAGAGCAGAAGATCTTATTTTCACCACTAAAATAACCTCAAGGGACTCTTATCTGTACAGAAGGAACACATTTCTGAAGTGCAGGAAGACTATCTCTTAATGCTGATGACTTTAATGGAACTGTACTTGCAGACCTGAATTTCACTCACTGGCATCATAGAACTTCAGGGAGTTTTTCCAGAGAAAATCTTTCCTGTTTATTTGAGCTGTTTGTCTATACATTTTTTTTTTTTTTTTTTTCTTCTAAACAGCAAGAATACGGGTAGCAATGACATTGCCACAGCTCAAACCATGGCAGGGCTGCTTTCAAGAAATGTATCATTATGGTTTTCCTCTGAATGTTTGTTGCTAACCAAAAAACCAAAATTGATTCTTGCTGCTTTCTGTCTGTTTCTGCAGATGGCTTTTACAAGGAGGTAGTCCCAAAGTATAAATAAACATCGGTATTTACAGATAAATTAGCAAACTTGATTTACTTTGTGAATTCTCTTTAATTCCCACCGAGTGTACAATAATTGAGAAAATGCCCTCTGAGAAATGCCAGTTTTGTGATGCAAAGGATAAATTCACTTCAGCATTACCTCTAGGAAGAGTTCCACAAGTCTAATGTGTTTTATGGCAGAAGCAGTGGTCCAAGCAAAACCCTAACCATTCTGCCAGGCAAACAGGTGATGGCTCAGCTGGCAGGTGAAGGAACTTAAAAGCTTTGAGTAATACCATGACAAGAAATCTGGATTTACAAGTCTTTTGCTAGCTGTGTTTGGGATGGTGAAAACGAGCACACTGAGGAGTGAGGAAAAACTAATGCTTGGTGTGCCTCGTGTTTCAGAAAGCAGCTCTGTGTAGAGTAGGGATAATTGTGTACTCAGAGGACTTTAATCTTAGTCTTTTAGAGTCTTTAGAGAATCAGGTAGATGTGCATGTGAATGTATTTAGAATTTAAGAGACTGTTAAAAGCTAAGTCTGCAAACGGCTTGTGGTTGCTAAAATTGAGATTTACAAGTGCTATGTTGCACACAGAGTTAAGGATCAGTTTGCTTCAGCGACCATGTGCTCCCTGAAAAAAATGAGCTGGAAATTGGAGTGTCCTGAGGCAGAGATGGAGGAAACAGCCCATTTTGAGGAAAGTTAATGTTGGTTGTTTTGGAACAGCAATTGGGCTATGGTAAATTGCCTGAAAAAGTGACTGATAGAGAGCTAGTGAGTGCCCTGGACATGTACCAAAGATGCCAAAGAGAGAGAGGATTCTTGAGCCTGTTCCATCCAAGCAAGCCTAGGCTGCCTAGATTGTGATGCTTTTGAGTGGCCAACAGAGTCCAAGTGCCAGGGCAGTTGCTGGGAGGGACAACTGCCAGGAATGGAAACAAAATAAAGGATATCCAAGAGGTACAGGAGAAGAGGAAATAAGTATTAAAATGGAAGAAAAGGCTCAAGACAGGTTCTCCTCAATTCATAGAAGAATTTTGAAGGGGAAACTTTATATTGACTGCAGCAGAGTAACCTTTGAGGGAATATACAGGCTGTTCTGGCAGACAGAGCTAGCCTGTGATCTTTGGTGAAAAGATACTTTTGAAAGTGCAATCTACTTTGACCACATAGATTATAAATATGTTGGTGAAATACTGTTTTGCTTTAATTCCTTATTCCTAGGAAGGGATGGCTCATCAGATTTTGGGTTTTAGCTCGTGCACTTTCCAGAAAAACTTCATAGCCCTCTCCTGCTTTGAAGGAAGAAAATAAATTGCAGATTATTGAGCTGTTTGTCTATACATTTTTTATCTTGGTATATGGATGGAGCTTGGTATATCAAATGTTATTGCTATGGTCTGTGTCAATGGAATTCTTTAGTTTACTGCCCTTGCTGTTTATCAGAGGACTTTCTGTTCATTCAAGCAAGGTTTACTGTAGTTATGGCACAGATTTGGACCTTGAAGTAAAACCACTATAAGGATATGGAGTGAAAGAGTTCTTTTAGTTGTGTAGGATTTTTTTGATTTATTTGACCTTTAATTCAAAGTACAAATGCTGGTATCAGTAAGTGGAGAAGGGCTTTGACCTCCTATCATGGGACACATTTAAGATTTTGCAGAGCACCCAAGAAGATTCTAAAAATTATGTCTCAAAATTGGCATTAAAAAACCAAAAGATGGATAGAGGCATTTTGTGTCTGCTTTCTTTCAGAACTGCTACTGTAATACTAGAACAGAGGATTTATTAATTTCTAAGTCTGGCACTTAAAACATCAAAGAATAAGTTTGCTTCTCCCTATCAAATGTGGCAGTCAGCAGTTCTTCCACAGATAAAAAAAAGGAAAAAATGTCAGGAAATGAGGACATTTCCAAGCTCTGGATCACACATTCTGCACACCCACTAAGGGACACATTGTGGTTTATCATTTACCACCAAACAGCTGTGGAATTACCCTTGTGTATGTTTCCTTCTGATTTGGGTATGTTTTGGGTTGGTTTGTTGAGGTTTATTTTTCCTGTATGTCAAGATAGAAGACATGTCCTGTGCTCTTGTAGTACAGGAAAAAAGAATGCAAATAATTTTTTTTTTATCTAAATAGAGCTCCACAAGTATCAGAAATTATTTTTGGAAGATGATTTTTGAATCACCATGAAAAATCAGTATCTTTTAAAATTAATGAAATTGTGTGTACATTTAAAGTAAACGACTGTGGTGATATTTCACTCATTGCTTCTGCTGTCTGTGTGACACAAATATGCATGTACACAATAGGCACAACATGGTTCAAGCACTGAACATGTGTCCATTCCTGCACATGTTTATAAAGTCCTTCTCTTGGAGTTATTTCACTAATTTCAATGCAGTAGAAGTCTCTTTTGATTTCTGTTGTACTAGTGAGATTCCTACTTTCATCCTTTTATCATTGTCTTTGCCACTAAAAGAAAATTGTGAGTGCTTTCGAATGCAAAAGCAGAAAATTGCTGGTGACACAGCCATTGGCTGCCCTGGGAGTACTTGCTGCATCCTTCAGTTTAATTTGTTTAATATATGTAATTAATTAGGCAACTGCAAAATGATAGAAATGTATTTGTGGATTCAGCCTCTGTAAATTAGTGGTAAACAATTTGATACTGCAGGACGTTTGGGCTTTCTGTGGGACTAATGATGTCTAATGCCTCAGCAATCATTTGTGGAGCTCATCATGTTTATCTGTTAAAATGAAGTCATCACATTTTGCTGTAGAAATCTCAGAATGCTTTTGGTACTACCTACTGTGAATTTTCAATCATGAATAGCACCTGAATTCAGGCGGGCAGGACCCTGTCCACTAAAATAAATATTTTCCACAAAGGCAAAAAGAGGTCTCCTGAAGGGTGGAGATAATTTAAAATGCTTGGGCTGAATAGCTGCAATGTGTCTACTTGTCTGCAGAGAGCTTTAGTGCAGCAGGTGCTGTGCCCACATTTTGCAGCTGGGCAGCTCCTGAGCCTGCCTGCACAAATGATAAATCTTTCATACATGAAAAGCCATAGAAAAAAAAATTTGGAGGCTCAACTGAAAGAATTTTCAAAATTAAGCTCAAGACCGAGCCTTCCTAATTTCCTGTACACAATTCTTGTTGTTTTTCTTCCCTCAGACTATTTAGGGGAAAGAGATAATTTAGCTGGGGTCCAGGCACATGGTTATGAATGTCATCTGTACCCAAGAGATAAGTGATGTAACTTAGGGCAAAGAAAAAAAAAAAAGCAGCTTCACTTGTTTGCAAAAGTGTTTTTTTCCCTTGAGGAAATTGTTGTGTTTTTTAGGCA
Organism: Irena cyanogastra; assembly: GCA_013397155.1. NCBI lineage: Eukaryota > Metazoa > Chordata > Aves > Passeriformes > Irenidae > Irena > Irena cyanogastra. The sequence continues at coordinate 155,839 of VWZV01009535.1, read as the reverse complement.
CTGTGAAGCAACATAAGAAACTTAGGAACTTAATCATAGAATCAGTAGGGTAGGAAAAGACCTTTAAGATAATCAAGTCCAATTGGGATAGCAATTAGGTGGGACTCTGCTGGGATGAGCCTTTTGGAGCCTAGAGCTTTGAGTATCTCTGTCCCTTGTTTTAACTTGTTTCACCTACCAAATCTCTTAGAAAATGGGTTATTTGTTTATTTTTACGAGCTGTGGCCTGAATATACAGGAGATTTTCCTGTATATGAAACAAAATGCTGTCTCAATAGGGAACTGTAAGATGAACGTAGAACTGTAAGATGAACATAGTGGAATTATTAATAAATTAAAAAAATTAAAGGTATTTTAGCTGGTGTCCTATGTATGTGGAATGTGAACAAAAGTGTAATTTTTCACAGGGTTGAAAGTGTCTATTTTTCCACTGTGAAGCGTGAACAGGGCTAGGATCAGCAAACACCTTGTTAGGTAGGATTTCATTTGGTGCTCATGTTGGAAATGAGATGCAGCCTCTAAACTCTTTGTCAACTGATTCCTCACTGGATTTTGAGGTTGAGATGGTGCTTTTCAATCAGGGCACAATGTGTTGTGTGTGATACATCAGTTTATTAAGAAGTATCATACAGTTTGAATGGCAGTGGCTTCATAGAATTCTCTGTAATTATAAAACATAGGCCTGGGGAAAAGCCTAGCTCCACAAATGTTAGTGGCATAAACACACATTCACAAAGAAAAGAGACTTTCCACTCATGCTTTTGGTTTCAATGGTTGCTTACAAACTCTAAGTACACGGAAATAATTTTTAAAGTATCAATGTCTTCTTTCCTTAGCTGGGCTTGGAGACCTCCAGGCTTTGAGATAGTTGCGAAAACAAAGCGTGTGTGTACGGAGTAGCAAAGGACTTTGTGTATATGTTGTAGCTGGATTTTCTGGACTGATTTTTTTTTTTCATGGAAAAAAATATGGAATTCAATATATTAGAGGATCTTTGGCAACTTTAAGGGGATTTGAAGCATTTAACCAGGTGATGTTAATTGCCTTCTGAAGGCTAACCAGCTTAGTTGGTCAATGAGGCTCCCTCACTGGGGTCAGTATTTTCAATATTTATTCATTCCCTCCGTCTGAACTGCCAGGGCTCACACAACCAGAGATCTTGGGCTCTCGTTACTTTTCCCAAGGTGAGGGACCTTTTTGCTATATCCCATTTCCTTTGCTGAGGTCAAACCCCTGCCAACAAGTGACCTAGGATCTGCAAACCTTGTGTCAGGCACTACTGACTGCATAATACTCACAACATTTTATTAGTGAAAGCGTGAAGGATGCTTAATTTCTTTAAAAAGACAGAGACCCCAAAGAACCCACAGGAGGAGCTCTTGCAGAAGCTAAACATGTAAAGAAAAGTAAAGACAAATTGAGGCTCCAGGCTCCACTGTTAACATGCTGGGAGAGCAGAAATCCCTTTGCTGTCTCTGTGGGCCGGTCAGTCAATATGTGCTTTATTACACAGGTTATTGATCCAAAGCACCACACCAGAGTGCCAGTACACTTTGTACTTTGGCATGGCACTGGGGCTGGCGCTCTTTCAGGCTTTCTTGAACTTATCTTCTGTGAACTCTTGTGTGCTGTGGCCTGAGACTCTATCTGAAGTAGTAGAGCCCTTTCCCAGAAGAGATCTGAGGCACTGTGGGCTCACCTTTAGCAGGGATGCTGCTGTGGCTGGATGAGTACTTGAGGAGCTGAGTAGGCTGGAACTGGGGTTTTGGCAGCTGTGTAAGGATTTGTGTGCCCACTATAGGATGTCCCTTTAGGGACACCAGATTACAGGCAGTTGGCACATTTACTTTGTCCCAGGTCTTATTCTTCCATGTGAAGAAAGGAACCTGCCTCAGATTGTCAGAGACATAAATGTGAGATGGTTTAAAAGCATGTCCTGGATCAAAGACAGAGAGAATCTTTTCTGACTTGTGCAATTTGAGGAGCAAACATGGGTGTTTACCCTGTGCCAAAATCTGCCCACATAAGCAGATCAGACTTTTTTTTTTGAATGTTGTTCTGGAAGGTCAGAGACTATTTTTTGCCTTTTTTTTTTTTTTTGCTTAGTAAAGCAAAGTTCACAGAAACCAGAGTAATGATCTGATTTCTAATTTTTCTTCCCAGTGTACTTAGTCAAATATAACTGTGGCAGTCTCACCTTTGAGCAAAGATGCTGTAACTTCTATATAAGCAATAAACTCCTTTGTCCATTAAAAAAAAAAGTAAACTCAGAATTACAGGTATAAATGGTACGAAATGGCTTGAGGGCTGTTTACATCCTGAGCCCTGAAAATTTACTGTGCAACTGTTTGGACATCCTCATGCTCAAAAACTGTGCCACCTCCTGTAACCCTGACTGCTCTTGTGGAGTCTGGAGCAGAAGTTTGGGGTTAGACACGTTCAGTGTGCAAATGCAGCGTTAAGGGTAGCTTCCCCCTCGTGCTGTGTGTGCTTCAAACAGCACTGAAGGATTAGTCTGCTGTAAATTGTTAGGGCTGAATCATGAATTTGAGTCTCTTTGCTTTGCCAGGGGAAGTTTTTATTTGTATCCCTTCACAATTATTTCTCAGTATCCTATTTGCAAAAGAGATAATAATTCTCTCCTTTGTAAGAGTACTGTGGCTTTTCTTATGTTGGGGGATTTTTATGAGTTGTGTATTTCTGATAAGTTCTTAGCAAAGTGGGAGTATAACAGTGAGAACTGTGGTGGTTTGGGTGTGTGTTAATGACAGTCAGCTCAGGCCAGTCTCTGCAAGGTTGTGTGGCCCATGGATATATGGCATCAGCTGCCCTCTTTATCCCAATAGCTCCCCACCTCTTTGAGGGGGGTGTGAGAGATGGAGGGGGGTTAGATAAGGGCTCAGCTTTCCCCTGTTCTGTGCACATTCTTTTGTGCTGAATGTTCCAAATCCTGTTGGATACTGTTGAACCTCTGAGCATAAACAGTAGTGAAAGCTAAGTCCACAAGATAGATTTATAAATAACATTGATGTCAATTAAAATATCTCAAACTGGTTTTTGTGCTTATTTACACAGTGGAACTTGTGGAAAAGCTCAGCAATCAACATTGCCACAAGAAAAAGCTACTTAGTTTTGTTTACTCAATAATGTTTCCTACTTGTTAAACACTGAATTACTTCATCAATTAAATGTTTTAGAAATTAAGTAAAATAGCTGAAATAAACAACACTTGTCTATTTGACTAGATTTCCTTTATCTAGTAGTGATCACTCATTTACAGCCTTTTATTTTGTCTACTACTGAGCTAAATTACTAGTAGTTGAAGGAGATTTCAGGACAACTGCATCTGAAATAAGTCTGACTATTTAAGGAGAAAACGTTTCCTTTGTTGAAATCATGATTGCCACACCTCCTAAGAGGCATTTCAAGCACAGAAACTGAAGAGAGGGGCTTATTTATACCTATTGAGGACAAACAGAATACCTCCTATGCACTGTAACTTATGGCTAATTGTCCTAGGTTTGCTTTTTGCCATGGAGGGTGGATTTCCTAGCATTTCTTGGCCCTTGTGGCAGACCTCAGTTTCATGGCCTGCAAGCAGCTTTAAATTCAATGAACTGTGAGTCATTGCATTTGGAAGAAGTTGTGCCAGGAGACGCCACAAATAGAAGCTACTCTGGAGTGATTCCATCAAGTACCAAAGGGAACCCAAAAGGACCACATGGGAAGTTACTTCCAGGATTTCTGCTCTTTGTAGCTGTGTTAGCACAAACTGCTCAGAGCAATTGGAAGAGCTGATCTTTCTTTTTAGAGTTAATATTTATCTGATTCCTAAAGATCCAGATTGCAAATATTTTTAAAAGTAATTTTGGCACTAATTTATTACTGAAAAAAAATTGATTTTTTTCTGTACTTCCATGATGAATTGGTACCACAACTCCACTTCTAGCAACCAGTTATCAGATTGCACTCTGCAATCAGAAAATCTGTAATCAGATTCTTTTGAACTCTTCCACAAGTCTTGTCACAGCACCTTTCTTTCACTACGTGATTTCTGCCTGCACAAACACAATTTAATGTTGAAATTCATTTAGATTAGCTGTTGTAATGTTGCTTGATGAGCCGCCAGATAGGCACGTGTAGATACTTCAGCTGAGATTTGATCTGTTGCTGCTCAATTCTCACTTGCCTGAGGTTTTCATAATCCTTAGGGCATTACCTTGGCTGCTAATTACTTCTCTCATCATGTACAAAATTGTGTTATTTCCCTTAAAGGTAATGCATCATCTTCATCCAGCTTAACTTGCAGACCTGCAAGTCTGTTCCCAGTGTTCCATTGAGTTTCTTGTTCTACTGGTTTCTTGTCAGCTTCCGCTTTTCAATCACAACAATTTGGGAACACGTGATTTCAGCACCTATACTTTTAGTTTTTTGAATGTAAATAATTTTACCTGTTGGGCATACCTGTCCCTGCTTCCTTTTCAGATGAATGCACAGGATCAGCAGTTGCATATCCATGCAATGATTGTGTCTGACTTGCAGGAACATTTTAAGATATCTATGTGGAAAATGTCATGGAGGCATACTTTGTACTGTGTTCTGCGCCGTGGACCAGGCCAAAGGGGAGGACATGGTTTAATCATTAGAAACCTTGGACTGAGAGGCATTACTTCAGGTTTCTATTCTTGGTTTTAATGCTGACTTAACATGTGACTTGTGAGAGTGATATAACCTTTGCAGGCTGCTGTCTAGCCACAGATAAAATTAGTGTTATAATCTCTACTTCTCAAGTTTTGTCATTAAAAAGAGTGCACTGGTCTGTCTGTGCAGGCCCTAGCTGAAAGCCTGCTAAATATAAAGTTCAGCTGTGAGGATTGATTTTCATCCCTTTCCATCCTCATCCTTCACTGGCACAGCTTCTCCTTCCTGGGGTACTGGCCCATACACCACGATAGAGATCTCTCATGATTTCATCTCAATAAGCCAAAGGAACTATAAACCAGAAGAATGAGGTGAAGAAGTGAGCACAGGAGAAATCACATCTTTGGTGTATGGCCTATGAATAAATAAACCATTCTCACAAGCAATCCTGGCAGCTGTAAACCTCAGCTTCAGAGTCAAAGGCAACAATTGACTACCTGAGCTTAGCCTTCTTGACCTGCCTAATCCAGACACATCAAATTTTGGTAGTTGTAGATAATGAGAAGGATGAAAAAGCCAGAGCACCAATTAGGGGGGGGTTCTGTGCATAATTTTGTGAGCAGTCAGGTGCCACGTTGCCATAAATGATGTATTTGGGTTGGACAAAACTCTGCCAACTGTGTTCCTCTATGGCCCATACAGGAGCTGGGTGGAGTAAGTTTTATTTCTGCAGGAGTTAAAAATATTGCACTTATGCACCTTGTAAGTGGTACAGATTTACATATGCATGAGTCAAAATATTTTTTTTCCTTGTTTGTGTGATTAGACCAGCTAGAGACAAAATGGACCTCAAAAGGAATTGGCCCAACTGTGCATCTGTCTTATGGCTCTGCTCTACAAAATACCTCTCACAGGAGATATAAGAGCTCTCTGGAAAATCCCACTCTTCAGTTACAATCTAGTGTTGACAGTGCTGATTTGGATCTGTACTGTTCTTCTGCTCAGGTTTCTAATCTTCAAAATAAAAAAGAGAAAATGGAAGTTCCTGGAAGCTGGAGCCAAAAGAGCAAAAGAACAGCTTTGAATTTTAAGTGATACTCTTGGACTAAACTGAACAGTGAGGAGAAACTCAGCTTTGTTAGCTCCACCTTCATGTGTGAGGACTGTATGAATTAGTGGGAAAGATTCCACTTGTAAAAGGAGAATTATCAAAATTAAAAAGAAAAAAGAAGGAAGAGGGAAGGGAGAGAGGGAGAGATTTTTATTAGCCACTGCTACAGCAGCAGATTTCCACAAAGGGGTTGAAAAGAGTGCTGAAAAGCCACAGTCTTTCCTTGGATTTGTGCACCTGCTAAAAAATTACCAATCGAAGTTGAAAACATTAAGAAACTAATCAAACAATAAAAAATTAAAATAAAGTTTGATATATGAGTGAGTGTATATGATGAAACAACTTGGAAGAGGGACCAGAAGTTCTGTGTGCTAGCACAAAGCCTAACTCTAAGCTGGACACATACTCTGAGTGTTCCTGGAATAAGTGATAACACTGATGGAAAGATAAGTGAGAGAGGCACAGAGCCTTATGACATTATTTATTATAACAAAGTGCCTGCTTTGCTGAGAGGGTAAATACCTATTAGAGACAAAGGCTGATGTCAAAGCTTCTACTTAGAGCAGAATTTTCCTCGTCACATTGATGTTCAGTCAGTGCAGGCAGCAGAAGACTACTGTCTTGTTTGACCACAGCTATACTGGTATACAACTTCAAACTTGTAGTGCTGAAGCAGTAATCTTTCCTTTTTGTTTTCCAATCACTTCCAAAATTATTCTTCCAGCTCCTAGCCCTTTGATTTTTTTTTTTTTTTTTAGTGTTTCCTTATAAAACATAGAAGTGTATTATTCCAGAGGAGTCTCTGTGGATACACTGTACTCAGGGACAAAACAGCATCTTTGTTCTAGTTGTGTTACCTTCTTGTAAAGACTGGGCTAGCTGCTTGTGGAGCACAGAGGACTCAAATTTGGGGAGTTTTCTACAGTAACGGGGATAGTTGGTACACAGCCCATCATTCATGGTACCATGAAAACATTCATGTTATCTTAAATGCGAAAACAATCGTTATCTTAAATGTACGGCCTCACATGGCTTCCAGGAAAAATGTTTTCTGAAATACAATGTGTAATATAAACTTGGCTGTATATGCAAAGGAAAACTAATTACGAGGAAACAAAAATACTGCCTCAAATCCAAGGAGCTCGAGACAGGAAAGTTTCTGTCATTCCTCTTGAGAAATTAGAGCCCATTCACATTTAAGCTCTTCTCAGAAGCTTGTTCTCAATTTCTTGGAAAGAATTCAGGAAAGTGGAACAAACAGCATTTATTGTGATTCTTTGGTCTTTTACAATGGACAGTATTATTTAAAATTATTTAGAAGAAATATCATCATATTAACCCAGTAGACGTGCATGCCTCTATATAATAAATGCAAACTGACAGTAGCTTTGCTGACTGTGATTACTTTTTATGAACTTATGAGAAGCGGTCCCTGAGCTCCTGAAGGGCCTGCAGACCACTGAGGGGAAAAAACTCTGCCTATTCTGTTCTGGGGTTTATACCATGGTAGAGCAACAGGTTTAGGAAATACAGAACAACTAAGTCTGCAGTCAATATTGAAAATTAACACCCCTGGAAGTTCAGTGGTAAGGTGACAGGGGTGTGTCAGTAAATTTATTATAATTATCAGGTAGTATGGTTGGGTGTGTTGCATGGATCACCATGGATGTTCCTAATTAGGCTGCTGCAGAGAAAGCTATGCCAACAGGTATCTTTACAGGTCTGGATGCCAAGGCAAATGCAGGAAAAAAGTAGGGGATGCATGCCTTTTTGTATTTTCATGTAGTAGAAAACAAGGAAATCAAAGTCTTAGACTCTAAAATCGGAAGGTGCTTCATGGTGTTCTGTGAATAAAACCACGACTGTCTGATTTTCACAGCGAAAGAATATCTCCAGGGGGGAGGATGTTTTTGTAGTAAAGCACAACTTTTTAGGATGTGCAGATTCAATGTAAGTGCTGTTTCATTATTGGGTGGGTGGGTGAGACGGCAGAATAAATGACTCGGTTTGCACGGATGAGTAACGACCCAATTCCTCTGCTGAACCAAGGTGTGATTCTTTGGCAGACTGATATTGCTGTGGAGGCTGCATTAATTTGTATTTGCATACTATGGGGATTACTTTACACAGATCGCCTTAATTCTGTGTCTGAGCTTATGTCGAATCTTCTCTGTGCTGTTTATTACCTCAGACTGTATCTGCTCAGGAATTCTGCTCAAAAGGGGGAGTTTTTCACTCAGGGAGCACAGGTGTATGGCGTGAGGTAAAGCGATTTATGTGGGAAAATAAGGAAATCTGCATTCAAAGACGCTTTTTAGGTAATGGGAAGTTTAGCATGTCATTTGGTGCCAATTTAAGATAATTTCCTCCCCTGCTAGAGAGATGTGAACTGAACCGCAGATTGTGTTGGCTCTTTCTAGTCTTTGAGAAGTATCAAAGTTAACGAGCCAGAGGGATAACGCCGGGGGCTGAGAATAGTGAGCGTGCAGTTTTATTCTTGCCCCGGCAATTATGCGCTACGCATGTGGCCACGGCGTTTAACTCTTGGTACCCTCAGTTTCTCTGCTTGACAAATAGTGACTCACGCGTTCTGCACGGGGAGCCAGTGCAGCGCTAGAATTCCTGCTTGCGAAATCGGCTTAAATCTTTTGGAGAGAAGCGTTAATGGTTGCAGGGTAAGGCCAGCAGTGCCGCGGGCGGGATGCGGGTGCAGACACGTATCATTTCCCAGCTGCCAGCCGCACGGCGTTGCCTCCCATCTGCATTTTCCAGCCCGCTGGAACACGGGCGGGAGGCGGCGGGAGCCGGGCGGCCGCGCTCCCCAGGGGCTCCGGCGGCGAGGGGCGGCGGGAGCCCCGCGCGGTGCGGCCGGGCCCGCCAAGAGTTAACGGCGGCTCCCCCGGGGCCGCGCCGCC
>VWZV01009535.1:71918-145069 GCA_013397155.1 Irena cyanogastra | reverse complement strand
GGGGGGATGTTCTGTTTTGGTTTTATTTGTGGAAATTTTTTTTTATTTGCTTTTCCCTTCCCGTTCGCGCCCGCCTGTTCGTTCCCGATAGGATGATTTTGGGAAGGGTGGAGGCAAAGGGTGTTTGTTTGTTTGCACCGCCTGCTGGTTGGTTTCCTGTGACAAGAGGTGATAACACAGTTTCCAGAACTGTCTGGGAGTGGGAGGAGAGACGGACAGAGAGAATGAGCTCGTCTCCGAGCTGCCGCTCGCTCTGCCGTCCCGTCCACCCCCTCCGTGGCAGCGTGGCCAGGGGGGCGGGCGGGGAAGGTGCCGCGGCCGTTTTCGGCAGTGGCAGGGCTTTGAGGGAGAGGCGGCGGAGCCGGGGGCACCAAGTTTGATTTGCAGCCGTGGCCGAGCGGATTGGTGCGGCCGGCGGCGGGGAGGAGCGGGAGCCGGGAGGGAGGAGAAGGAGGGGGCGAGCCGGGCTGCTTTTCGTGGAAGCCGGCGGCCGTGCAGCTGGCCGGGAAGGTGCCACCCCCGCGGGGGAGGTGTCGCCCGGCCAGGAGGCTGCTCCGTGACCTCAGCCGGCCGTGCCCTGGCGGCTCTAGAGTCGGCGCCGCTGCCGCGAACCCTGGGCGGGCGCGATGCGGGCCGGAGCCGAGATGGGGTTGCTGCGGGAGGAGGATGAGGAGGAGAGCCGCCCTGAGCGGCACCCAGCCGGGCTGGAGCCGGCGGGCGGCATGAGTGCCGCTTTGGAAGCGACTGCCGGAGCCTCGGCTCCTGTCAGCCTGCGCGGAGGTGGCTCCGGTCCCGCAGCCGTGGGCGCGGCGGCCGAGGCTCAGCGCACCCGCGAGCAGCGCCTGCCTGCTGCCGGCCAACTTCTCCTCCCGGCTCCTCAGCTGATCGCCTTGTTCTGAGAAAGTTTATTAGGTTCACCCGCAGGTGAGAGCCGGGGCATCCTGAGATCTGTCAGCACTCACCCCCCCGCGCCTTCCCAGTGAAACACCGTGGTAGTATTAGAAATTCCAGTAGGATTTAGCAACATACTTTAGTTGGAGTTTTAATGTCAAAGGCGGAAGATGCTTTTATGCCAGCCCCATTTTTTAGAGAAAGATTTAGCTGTTATTTGGAATAATTTCCTTTTTCAGCAGGTGCTGTCTTTTAACTAAGTCAGAAGCTGCCCACACTTGCAAACCTAAAACCTTCATTAAAGATATGCCAAAATATGCTTGTTATGATTCTATTTCTAGAGGTTTCTCACACTCAGTGGGATATTGTTGAAACAGCAAGGATTGTATATTTTAGCGGCAGGATTTTCCCTCTGGCTTCAGATACCACTTGCTCCCTGCTTTTGAGCTATGTTTAATACATATGTTTAAAATAAAATAATAATAATAAACTCCCCTTTCCTCTCACAGCTGCAGATTTCCCTTCCAGCTTCTCTGGTTTCATTCCCAATTCACAGAACCTAGTAAAAAAAACCAAAAAAACTTCCAGTGTTTCCTGAAATGATTTCTCCATGTGGTTGCTACAGCTGCTTCATGCTCCTGTTTTCAGCTGGAGATGACCAAGCTGGTACTGTTTCCTAGGTGGAAGAGAGGAACTGCAGTGGGTGTAGGTTGGGTTGCGTTAATTCATGGAGCGCAGTTTATGTATTCCTCGAGATTTTGGATGGTCAGTTTCACTCACTCCCACAGTTTGGGAATAATTTGCTGCCACTGCTCAGGTAGTAAGTTAATATTATGAACAACTGGCTTGCACAGGTGCATAAATGAGCACGTGGATTCCTGAGAGGTGTTGGGTTGATATGGCCAAATTGTGCTTCTCTCTTGTCTTGCAAACTTTTGAATAGGTGTGCTGAATTTGGTAGAAATATTCCTTGTGGAGAAAACTGTTGGCCTTGTTTGCCAAGTACTTCTTTGTTTCGTGAGACTTGGAGGATTTTTTTTCCTCCAGGTTTAAGGTCTGCAACTCTTTGCACTGTGGATAGTGCTCTATAATACTGTAATATTTCATTTCAGAACTCTCTTTGTATCCTTGTGACTATAAAACATTGCTGTGAAAGCTTTTATGGAATTTAAAAGTTTTAGGTGAATTTTAGTAATACAGCTTATTTCTGATCTTTTTTTTTTTGTTGTTGTTGTTTTAGGTCTAGGGTAGAAGCAAAAAAGCTTCTTGTGATGTCAAGTGTCAGTGAAGAAGGGGTGGTGTTATAAATAAGCTATTTAAAAAGAGCCCAATAATAGAATCCAAATGTCTCCATCTTCTATCCATTTTATTAAGCTGTATCACACTTCACTTCCATTTGTACAATAGGTGTTCTGAAGCAATTTCTTGTGTACTAGAGATAATTAGGTCTTCGTTTCATTGCAGTTAGTGGGTTACTTTCAGGAAAAGCCAGTTTTTCAGTTTGTCTTCAGGGTGTACATCTGTCATAACTCTGCTTTCTTCCCGTTCTGTCTCTGCAGCTGTTCAGTGCAGTTTGTTATAGTGACACCCGTTAACATGGTTACAGTTAATTGTCTGTCAGAGTTTGAATTATACACTCTTTTACCCAGGGGTTTATGCAGCCCTTGAAAATACTTCAGTAAGGATTGTGCTGTGGAAAACCTTTGACCCAGGGATGTAGATTTTTCCACGTATAATTTTTTTTTTACAATCTGGTTCTGTTTAGCTATTTGCATAACAAGGACTGACACACTTCACATCTTTCTCTTTGATTGCCTCTCTACTTGAGGTCAAGCTGAGTGAAGAACTATGTGGGGTTCTTAACTGTGCACGTGGTATGCGGCACATGGGTGTAAGTGTGTGCACACTGTTGTCCCAGTTCCATGGGGCGCTGTCTGGATTTCTGCTCTTTGCGTTTTTTACACTCTTACCAGTGCAACTCCTGGGACTCCAGTGTGGGAGAAAAAAAGGAAAGGTCTTGACATCACTGTCCGGTGGGGTCTTTGGGTTTTGTTGGTAATCTCTCGGAGAGGTAAGGATGGAGTAGCATGGTAATGAACACTGCTAAAAATAGTGCATTTGCTCTACTGTGTCAGGTTGCTGGGTCTAACCCATTGTACTGCATTTCTCATCAAATACTGGGAAGTGGACAACAAAGTCTGTATGCCTACCTGCATCTGGTTATTTGTATAGATTTTGATGTTTGTTGCTCAGCTCCACAAGGATATGTAAATTCAAATGCTGTTGTGTGGCCTGACATTGATTATATTGGATTATTGTCTAGTAATGACTAGCATTTGCACAGCATTTACAGGTATTTTGAAAAAGGCTTTTCATGCTCTCCAAAATACAGAAGCCAGTTTCAGGTGGTGTAATTTCGCCTTCAAAAACAATTTGAACAAAGGCACCATCCAAGTCTAGAGTTGCATTCTTATGTTTAAAGTTTGTATCTGATCATTGAGTAAAACCCAGAGCTTAACTTCCAGAACAAGCACGGTTAAAAAGGATGGAAGAGCGCCTGGTGACTTGTTTCTGTAAAACAGAGCAGCACCTTCAGCCTCTGGAGCGGCACAGTAGGGCATGTTGTAAGCTGTGCTTGGCCTCACCAGTGCTGCCCTGGTGTGGCCAGCTCATCTGAGGTGACTGGGGTGACTAAAAAGGCATGGTCTCTGTCCTATTTGTGCCATTTGTCATGGTGGTGTGGTTGCATGAAGTGCTCTTGGATGCTTCGCTGGCTGTGGATGCTTTGCTGCCCGTGGAATTGGAGTGGCATTGCCAGCAGAATTGTGGCTGTTTCTCAAGAGCTGGGTTTGGCTGGAGGCTGGCGTTAGCCTGAGCCCAGTTTGGTTCCTCCGCAGTGAATTGGTAAATGTTACACTGGAGTGTCAGGAGAAAACAAGATCAGCATGCTGTGTGTTGGTCTGTCTGATTTCTCAAAGGATGATTTTAACAAAAAAATCGAGGAAATGAAACTGAAAGTTTACATACAGAAGTTGCTGAGTTATTAAGAATTCACAGGAGTCACTGAAAACTGATAGAGAGTGTGGCTTGGTGGAGCAGCCTTTGTCAGTTTAGGGTTGTTGGACTCCGCAGCAGCTTTTGGAGTGCTGGGCTTTCCCTTCAGGTGAACAAACAGTGTGTTGGGCAGATGCCCTTTGGGGATGCTGTAAGAATTTGGGAAAAACAGGTGGAGAAATATTTGGTAGAAGATGCAGGGTTCACCCACAAGCACTGCTTGGCTGACTGTGTCCTTGCTTCAGAGCACCATTTGTTCTGCAGAGGGGTTTGGGAGCTTGTTCTGTGCTGTGTGTGGGAGCAGTGGATTTTTGTGGGAACTTCTGGGCTGGACAGCAATCATGTGATTGCAGGCACTTGGGAATTGAGCTCAGTCATCTGGGTGTCTCTTCCTGCCCTGCAAGTGTGGCAGGCTGGGGTGCATAGCTTTTACTCCTGGTAGTAAAGCTGGCCTCAAATGTTTTACTGTGTTTATACTTACATGGGAATTCTCTTTGCTTACAGGCATAGTGATGGTAGTGTCTGCCTGCTGAAGCAGGGCAAAAACTTGCATTATCCATCTGTATCTAACCATCACTATCCATAACTCATGTTTATTTTTAATGTGCACTTTTTAACACGTTTCTTGTGTGACTTTGAGTCACCCACCAGCTGACAGAAACCAGTAGCATTTCAATCTGCATGGTTGTAAGTTTTACTAGCTGTGCCAGTGTTATCTCTAGAACATGTTTTCTGGTCTGTGGATATGAACATCTGGTGGCAGCAGTTTAAAATGATTTTAGAGGTTGAAAAAAGCTGTTCTTCTAATGACAAAAGTTCCAGGGGGTTAATATGATGGGGTTTGAGTCTTGCTCTGAGAAGCCAAATGCTCTTTTTCATCTGTGATTTAGCTCCCTGTAAACTCAGGTTAGATTCAAAGGTGGGAAAATGAGATCTGTGAGTTTTAACTTTTTTTTTCCCCCCCACATGGATCTATAAAACAATCTCCCAGGAGCTTCATCAAATGGGATATTTCTTTTAATGTTACTATTGAGAACACAGGCTTTCCATTGTGGTCAACTTCAGGTGCCTGGCTAGAGTGGACAAGGAAATTAGCTGCTTTATCTAATACTCTGTGCTCAGGAAAGTGGCTTCTGCTCTGGCTCATTTCCTGAAAAAGTCTAGAGAGTGCTTAAACTGGGAGGTGTGATTACCACTCTTTCCTTTAAACAGCAACCGAAAAGGAGATGTTCAGTTTGTTTTTTAAAGACACGTGGTAGGAGTAAGAAGGTTCCATCTCTTTCCTTATTTTTTTGAATTTACAGGTAGTTTGTTAGGAGAAGATCAGTTTAAAATGCGTCTGTCCAGAAAGATGTGAAGGAGCAGAATTCCAGATTTTCTTGTCTGTTGCAAGTTCACAGGTGTCTTAGTGTACATACACTCTGTTGTTTTGCTTAACAGTGTATTATGCTTTTCAGACTGTGTGGGAAATAAACCAGAAAGTGAACCAGAAATATACAAATTACACTTGTGAGATAGGACAATTTTCCCGTGTTTTCTTCCAAATTTGCTTTACTTTGTGTGTGGAAGATTTTTTCTAAGTGAATATCTTCTTTTACTTTGCTGTTATTAATATGTGAACTAATAGAAAAACTACCTTACAGATAGATAGATAGATATTAACCCCCCTAGTTTTGGCCTTGTAAGAACAAATTGATTTTTCAGTTCTGTCTGAGCCTGTTTTGGATCTGAATATTGGCTTTCTGTCTTTCTAAGTGACTGTATTGGAACTTGGCTCTGGATCTCTTAAACTTGTACCAGATCTGTATTCAGTGGGTTTTGATGGCCCTGGCTGCTCTGGGTATTTATCCACTGGCAGCATTTCCATATCCCATACACACAAAGTTCTGGCCTGCTTCAAAGCGATTTTTGGAGAGAATTCTTCTAGCCCTGTAAGAGGCTCCCATTGATGACTCTTTTTCTCTGGCATCAGACACTGTGTGTGAACTTTCACTTTGTGAAATGGTGACAAAAGGTCTTGGTGAGGTGAACCATTCAGCTTCCTTTTAGTGAGCAAAGTTTGCAGTTTAAAACTGATACACATTTCAATGACAGGTGTATTAAATCCCACTCTGAAAAGCCACTCTGTGGGAGGGAGGCTTTCCCCAACTCTGTTTGCACGTGTAATATGAATAAGGAGGCAATCCTGCAATGCTCGTGCTCTTAGAACTGTGGTAAGTTCTCTGCAAGTGTAAAATAGAGTCTCAGGTTCAGTTGCTTGTGACTTGCTATCAAGTGACAAAATTAATTTCCTCAAAAATGCTGATTTCTTTTTAAATGGACCACTTCTGGAACAGCAGATATTTTTGTGCTCTATTTTAAATAGTGTCAGACTTCGTTAGGCTTTTTGGATTTTCTTATTTTGGGAATCAGTCTTAGAAAAGTTGAATGCATTACTGAGTTTCTGAAAGTGAGCCGTGTTCTCAGTGAACAAAGTTGAAGCAGTTAATTCTTACACTGAAGGACCAATGGAATGAGTTTTGTTGAGAGGGTTGGAGGAAGTCTGAACTCACATGGAACTAAGGTTAGATTTTCTGCACTTAGCTAGAAGCAAAGGAATATTTTGGCATTTGATCTCCAAATCTATGTGCAGAGGTAGATGTGAGGGATTTGCTGCTAGCAGAGTGCCCAGACCTTGTTGATACCACGATTGATATGTGATAAGTGAAGACTCAGGGGTTTTGATGTGCATCTAGAGTCCTTGTCAGTTGAACTTATGGTGGATATGCCTTTCTGGACTTGTCTTGTCATGTTTTAATCTGCTCTTCAACTTGCACTTTTTAATAGCTTTTTACATGTAAATAATGACTAGCTATTTACTGCTTCCTTGGTTTTTTTCTGAATTTGGTTTCGTTCCACAGGGAATACACGTGAAAATGCCAGCACCCTGAGAACAGCAGTTAAAAAGATTTGGAATTTTTGGCCTTTTCATCACAGGCCCACGTGCCCATGAATTTGGTATTGGTAGAAATCTGGCAGTTTGGAGGAACCTGTGAATAATTATCTGAATAATCTTACTCCCAAAGAGCAGTTAGTGTTAGGCATGGCTCTAGAAATATGCCTGCAAGAGGAAGTAACTCTCTCATCTTACAGGGTGGTGCTTTCCAGGGCATAGATGATGCATGTTTAGTTAATCTGGGAAAACTGGGCTTGCTACTGCTGATGTTTCGTTTTTCACGTGTAAGTGGTTGACTTTAATCTCCGATTTCATAATTCTGGCACTTTAAACAGGAATAGAATTGCTCCAAAAATATATTAGCCAAAGTAAATATTTACACAAGCAGTAAAAACGTTATTGTATTGCAAATCTAGTGTCAGAATAGGCAGGGGAAGTTAAGCACGCTAGCTGCGGGTATTTAGTGATTTTAACATCTCTCAGGACAAAACACAGTGTTTTGGTGGGGGGAAGGCATTGGCGGGATTGTCATTGCCACTCTCCGGTGTTGTTCGCCTGTTCCTACGATAACAGCCTAATTAAGCATCCTGGAGAGGTTCACTGTTGGTCTTTCAGCTGCTGTCGGAGTTGTTTGTGTTCCTTTGTGTGCTGTAAACGCTCGCATGCCATCAGAAGCGCGAGTTGACGGGTGTGTGTTGTTACCTGGGGTTAAGTGCTGTCTCATTGCTTCCCAGGCTGCCTGCTGTTTCCCGGGGAGATCATGAAACGACATCGGCTTCCTAGCAGCAGTGAGGACTCTGACGACAATGGCAGTAAGTGCTCCTTTGGTGTAGAGTGCAGGAGGTGATGAGTTGGAAGACGTGTTCTAATGCAGCGTTTCATGTGCCGGAGGTGTTCTGCATGTTGTTGAACTGGTAGCAATGTGCGTTGTAAGGATCTGGTTTGAACTCAGTCATTCAGAGCACAGGTGGACAGTAGATCCAGGATCCCCCGTGGAACTGACATCTGGTCTTAGTGAATAATATAAAACAGGAGCTTTTACCAGTTAAAATATGAAGCAGTTAATCTTGGAATTGAAGTTCTGACATAGATACAATTGATTGACCTGTTGCTGATTACATTTCTTGTTTGTAATGTCATTTGATATACAAATACACACTATATAAACCTTCTGTCAAACTTTAAAAATATCTACAAATTCATTTCCCACAAAAAGGCAGTGGTCGTCTTTGAAATCTTGGCAAGCAGCATAATTTATCATTATAAGGTCAGAGTGAACGTGGAGACATCTGCTGACATTGCCCATAGAAGTTTGCATAAGGATTTAAAATTCACTTCAGTCTTCTCACACCCTCTTACACAGTGGGAAAGTATAGTGCTTCAAGCTTAAGTAGAAAAGATTAACAGAGCATAAAAGTTGTTCTTCACTGCATTTGAAGATTTTTTTTTGAGGAATTGCTTACAAGAATTTGAGTTCAGCAAATCACTAATTTGGATACAGAACAGTATTTATGGTTTTTAACTGTTCCTGTACTGCTGTAACTAGCACACACTGTGGTGTCTCTGTCTTGTGTTTGGATTCTAGTGTCTGATAATCTTTTATTTAAGCAGAATCTTAATATTTCATATAAGCAGAGAAAAGAAGGGGTGGTGGGGAGAGACAAAATACCAGTTTGGGGAATGTGCCAAGGTGTCTGATTTACCCAGATGAGCAAGTAGATTGCACTTGACAATACTGCAGCTTAGCCAGGTGTCAGAGAGGTTTTTGTGGTTTTGATTTGATCTATCTGGATGCACATCTTCAAACCTGAAGGGTTTTTTTTTTTTTGTTAAATTTCAGTCTGAAAATGATTGGGGTGGTTTCCTAGGTACTTTTGAAAGCTTCACTCTGAGAACTTATCCCTGTGGTACTCTGTGGCTCCACTGCTTCACCTGCATGCATTTCTTAGGTGTGTCCGTGCTGCCTGGGATCTGCTCAGGTGTGGCCAAAGCTGCCTCTTTAAACAACCCCAGGCAAGCTGTTGCTGAAATGAAGTAGTAAAGGTGAAAGGATTAGAGAAGGTAAGAACTAGGAGGCTGATTAGGAGTTAATCCAAATAAGGATTGAGCGAAGTCTGTTAGAGGTGAGGAATTTGGCTTGGTTTTGGAGAGCTACCTGCAGTTGGGGGATTTGGGAAGAAGAAACTCCAAACAAATCACACATGTTTTTATTGGTTAGAAGTTTAGTTGGGGTTATTAAAATTGAAGTCAGTGTACTTCCTTAAAGATGGTGTGTACTTCCCAGAAACAAAGGTGTGTTTTTATTATATGATAAACAAATAGCAGCAAACATGGTGTCTTCCATTAAAATTTATCTTCACTCTTTTTTCATTCCCTAGCAACTTTATAAAATAGTGCTTCATATTAATAAGTCTTTATTTTCGCTCTCTTAACTGTTTTTTTTAAGCCTTTGATCTCTTCATATGCCTTGTATAACAGCTTTTACCAAATAAAATGTGAAGCAGTTAATGTTGGAATTGAAGTTCTGAAATAGATACAATTGACTGACCTGTTGCTGATTACAGTGCTTGTTTGTAATGTCATTTCATGTATGACTGTTTGGAATAGAGTTATCAACTTAGTGCATTATATTTTCCACAAAATTTGTTCCATAGATTACGATATAAGAAAATGAGTTTGGGAAAGAAAAGGAAACCTCTTCCCTTTTATGACCTGTCTGTTTTAAAGCCTTGTTATTGCAAATAACTTCACTGAATAAGCTGCATGGCAAAGGTAGTGAGATTTTAAAAGTGTTTTCAAGTATTATTTTAAATCTATACCACTTCCTTTACATTAAACTTGTTCTTTTCTTGATTGTGTATTTTTTTGCCTCTTGTTACTGTGTGAATTCAGATACAGGTTCCTGCTTATTCATTCTATTGCTATATACATGTTCAGAAGGATCAAGAGTTACTAATCAGAAGCCCAGATAATGTTTAATGTGGAGTCAGCACTTCCAAGGTTTTTTGTCATTCAGACTTCCCTGAAAAGAATGGCTGACTTAGCTTAGGTCCTTTCCTCTTTTCCTGTTACAGGAGATACTAGTGGTTCCTTGCAACTATGTTTGAATGTCAAGGGTGTCCCCTTACAGGTTTCACCTTCACAGGATTTCTCTTGCCTTTAGTAGAATTACTGATTACTCTTCTCTATCTTTGTTTTTGTATTCTTACTTTGCCAGTGGTATCTCTGATCCACTGTACTTACAGGAGTCTTAGAAGGGTATGCAAGTTTCCACCCCCCCCCCAAAAAAAAAAAGTTCTATTGAGTTTTTGTGGTCTGTATTGAAGGCTTCAAGTTTTTCTCTAGCTGTTTTTCCTTCTCAGAGTTTCCAGAGGCTGACAACAATTACATTTGACTATTCTGGGTGTTTCAAGCAGACATCTTCTAACTGAAAAACTGAAATTTTAATCAACACCTGGTTGGAATCCTGTTGGCAAACACCTGCTTTCCTTTCAGTCAGTGGTGCCTCTTGACCCTCCAGGGGACTTGTTGCATTATTATGAGCTCTGTGGTCTTTGGGCTTAGGGCTCAGCCTTGCTCTCCCTCACCCTAAATGAGGATGGTGCCTCCAGCTGCTGCAGTTCTGCAGCTGGTTTTGTATGCCATGCTTTACTAGACTGTGATCAGACATCTCAGGTTCATCCTCAGGGTCACTGAGTAAATGTAACCTGAATGATGGTGGTTTTTTGGGCTAGGCTCCAGCATGTAGGCTTGTGCAACCCGGAAAATATTTTGGCATGAAAAAAATCTACATTTTATTCTCTTGAGCTCAGGAACCTGAATATTTGGAATGTAATAGTAATGATGCCACTAATAGTGGAATTTGTATTAAAAGAAAAAGTTGTTTTCCATTGGATCACTGAATTGAATCAGTTTCCTTGGTAGTCACAAGGAAACAAAGCTCATACGCAAGTGCTAAAAATACATTATTCTGGAGATACCGTAGTTCTTCAGAGGGAGAAAAAGGTGCTCTCATTTTGTGAGATGAAAGAAGGGAGAATGGCTTTCATTTAGGGGCGAAATAGAGCAGAGAAGAAAGCTAAACAGCATGCCTCCAGTCTTAGAGTATATACATGTATTTACTGACTCATGTAAGATATTTTAGTGTGGGTGTTTATGTGTTTTTTGCAGTATTTTAAAGACTTGGCAGATTAAAGTCAGCACCCTTGCTTTCCTCATCACTTCTTTGCCCTCAGACTTGATTCTTTCCTTAAAGCTAAGCTCCCAAAAGTATTTATTTCATGTACTTCAACCTAACTACTAGAACTTGTTAAGCTGTGTCCCCTTAGAATCCAAATTCTAAATCCTTATTTCAACACAAAATAGCATATTTGAAGCACTGTTCAAGAGGTGTCAGTGCCAGTTTTGCCTGGCAGTTCTGCAGTTAGTCCCTGGATATCTGAGTGTGTTCTCAGGGATTTCATTTTCTGAAATTAGAGGTCACTTTTGAACATCTTACCCGTGAAATATAATCAAATGAAAAATGACTGCAGGCATTGCTCTGGATTTTGAACTTTTGTCTAAATACAGAGGAATGGTGTTGAGAGAGGAAGCTTGGGGAAGTGCCTTAGAGTTTTTGCTCCTGAAAGCTTTTCTACTTTGGTTACCTGGCAGAGATTATTTGTTTCTGTGGCCTTCCAGGCAGTGTAGTACAGCAACTATAATGGGCATTCATATTAGCCAGGCCCATCATAAAAGCCTTTTGATGTACATGATGCATTCTTCAAAGCCTGTAGAAAGGAAATCAGTAATGTTTACCTCAAATTCATTACACTCCTGTTTTCTGGTGGCTGGCTTTGATAGTTTTTAAGCAAATTTTGTTACACTGCATTTCAGCTTGCTGCTCTGTTACTGAACCTTCTCTTTATGGTTTGGGGTCTCACTCTAATTAAATGTTAGGTAGTGAAGCTGTTTCAGCTTTTCTGCTCAGTGTTTGACACCTGGCTTTTTAGCCTCGTTGGTCTGTAAATGTGCAAAGGTGGTTTTTGCTGAGTATTCCATATGCTGTTTGCTGGTGAGATCGAGTTGTGCAGTGGAGGAGTTCCCATTTATAGCTTCAGGGCATTCCTTTTTGCATAAATTGGTTTGACATGTGGACAGCTTGTTTTCGAGAAAGGTCTGAAACTCATGGACATTTGTATAAGGGATATTGTGTGAAATCCAGGCGCTCCTTGGTGTCAGAGAAAGTTTGTGTGTTGTTTTCCATGAGCAAGGAATTCAAGGCATGATTTTATTCAGACTTTGCTTGCTCCCGTGATGCTTTTCCATTTATTCTTGGAGGGGTTATCAATTTATCATGCTCCTACATGCTGAAGACACTTGCAGATGAAAAACACTTCCAAGATTTACAGAGTTTCACGTGAGTTCTGAGAAATGAAAGATTTAATACCTATGGATTATGGAATAGAGTTCTGTAATTTAGGCAGACCCTTATTCTATCATTGCTAAACAAATGTTATTTTAAAGTTAAGCGAATTTTGCCAATATCCATTGCACTGACTGAATGACGGGGATCTTAGATTTAGAAAGGGCTTTGAATCCCAGTGGATTCCTGTGGTGTTTGAGATGGATCCCAGGGTGCCTTCACAAAGGTTACTGAGTACATAACCTTGGGGGTGTGTGTCATTTACTGTAGAATTGCAGCCGCTGCTGGCCCGAAATGCCGTGATTGCATGTGCAGAGCTTTGTGAAAAGGAAGTGAGGAGTTTTTGTTTTTCATTTGAACCTGCTAGGAGGTAAGGGATGGTGACTGAATAACAGAACATAATGTAGTTACAGTGCTCAAAGTCTGGGCAAAGCAGCAAGAGCAGTGGTCACCATGTGCCTTTGAAAAAGAGTTGGTGAGTGATGACAGATGGTAAGAACGAGCATCTTACCTGAAGGTTAGTCTCAGAGTGGGGCAGAGTGGCTTGTGGTGAAGGTGCTGGAGCAATCTGGAAGAGTGATTTGAAAGGCTTACCTTGGCTGATAGGGTGTCACATCTGAGGAAGGGACTTCCCATAATGATCACTGTCATTTGACAGCAAAAAGGAATTGGCAGGAGGAAAAGTGCCAGGAAAACCACAGCTCTGGACATGAGAGCTGGCTACAAAGCTGCTCAGGGAGCTAGTAAGTAAAGTCCCCTGGGAAAATGTTCTTGCAGGTGCTGGGGTCCATCAGTGCTTGTCAATTTTTAAACACCACCTCCTAAGGGCAAAGGAGCAGATAATTCCTAGATGTTGCAAGTCAGGCAGGTGAGGCAGAAGGCTGGCTGGGCTGAACAGGGATATCTTCTTGGATGTAAGGCAAAAAAGGAATGTGCATTCTGAGTACAACAAGGTCAGGTGACATGGGAAGAACAGAGATGCTGCTTGCCACTGTAGGGAGAAATTCATGTGGCCAAAGCTCACTTGGAGTGGAAGGTGGCCAGAAATGTGGAGGACAATAAAGAGTTTTGTTAAATATATTAGTGGCAAAAGGCAGTATTGAAATAGCATCAGCCTGTTACAGGATGAGGATGGTCACCTCACACACAGGGACATGGACAAGGACAAGGCAGAGGTGTTTAATGCATTCTTTGCCCCTGTCTTCAATGCTGATGGTGGACCATGGACATCTCAGTGCCCTGAGCTGGAGGATCATGACGGTGAGAATCATCAACTTCCAGTTGACCCTGAGCTTGTGCAGGATCTATTGCTGCAGCTGGATCCCTGCAAATCGATAGGGCCTGATGGAATTCATCACAGAATCCTCAAGGAGCTAGCTGATGTCATTGCAAAACATTTCTTGATGATTTTTGAACGGTTTCAGGAATCCTGAGACATCCCAGCTGACTGGAAGCTGGCAAACATTGTCGCAGTTCTCAAGAAGTGCGAGAAGGAGGATCCCAGAGACTACAGTTCTGTCAGTGTCACCTCAGTGCCTAATCATGGGAAACATTAATTTAATCATGGTAAAAATGATGGAAAAGATTATTTGGGGAGGTATTGAAAAACAACGGTAGGATAACGCAAGCAGCATTGGCCAAGATGTCCTGCACACACTGGATAACCATGTTACGTGATGGGTGAGCAACTGGCTCATGGTTTGGGCACAAAGGATTATTGGGAATGGGCTAACATCAACTGGTGTCTGGGTTCCGCAGGGCTCCATCCTCACCCTGTGCTCTTCAACGTCTTCCTAAATGGCCTGGACACAGAACTGGAAGTAATACCAAGTAAACGTGCTGAGGACACTTAATTGGGAGGTGTTGACAACTCCCTTGAGAGCAAACAGGCCCTGCAGAGACCTCAGCAAATAAGAGAGATGAGCAATCACCAGCCATGTGAAGGTCAATAAGGACAAGTGCAGGATTTTGCAACGGGGATGGGGCAACCCTGGATGTATGGACAGACTGGGGAATGAGAGGCTGGAGAGCAGTGCCAGGGAAAGGGACCTGGAAGTCCTGGTTGAGGGAAAGTTGAATGTGAGTCAGCAGTGCCCTGGAGCCAGGAGGGCAACCCTGTCCTAGGAGGGATCAGGGACAGCATGGCCAGCTGGGCAAGGGAGGAGATTGTCCTGCTCTGCTCTGGGCTGGGGCAGCCTCGCCTCCAGTGCTGGGGGCAGTTTGGGGTGCCACAATATAAAAAAGGTATTAAGCCATGAGAAGCCATCCAAAGAAGGGTGACAAGGATGGTGAAGGGTCTGGAGGGGAAACCGTGTGAGGAGTGGCTGAGGGCACTTGGTCTGTTCAGCCTGGAGAAGAGGAGATTGAGGGGAGACCTCCCTGCAGTTACAAACATCTTTGTGTGGGGAAGCAGAGGGACAGGTACAGATCTCTTCACTCTCATGACCAGGGACAGGACTCAAGGAAATGGCATGAAGTGAGCCAGGGAGGTTTAGGCTGGGTATCAGGAAAAGGTTCTTCACCCAGAGGGTGGCTGGGCACTGGAACAGGCTCCCCAGGGCAGTGGGCACAGCACCAGCCTGACAGAGCTCAAGCAGTGTTTGAACAATGCTCTCAGGCTCATGGTGTGACTCTTGGGGATGTCCTGTGCAGGGCCAGGAGTTGGACTCCATGATCCTGATGGGTCCCTTCCAACTCAGCACATTCTGCAATACCATGATTCATTTTTGGAGAGGCAGATTCATTTTTCTTTACAAGACTGCTAGATTGAGTACACCTAAGTCCACTAGACTTTCAAAGCCTTGACAGCATCATGTTATCAGCCTATGAATGGGAGGTGCTCAAATTGATTTTGATAACCTGTAGGAAACTTGAGTTAAAACTGTTATGGTAAAACATGGCTACCATGGGAGTTGTTCTGGGGCTCGAGTGGCACTTAAGTCTTGTGCTGAAAAACAAGGTGAGGTCTAGGAATTGCTGCCTGTTAGAAGAGTGCCGTGTGCCTGTGTGTGTTCTGTGAGATGATAAAACTCAAATACGTGCTGCTGAGGGAATGGATGACAGGCGGCAACTTGTGTTAAAGTGCTGTGGTGTGGAGCTGCAGGGATGGTTCATTATGTGTGTCAGAGACTGAGCACTCGGGCTGTGCTGCTGTAAAGCACTGCAGAGATCGTGTGGATCGACACATTGTTCAGCAGCTGCAACTGGGGAGTCGTCAACTGATAGTAAATTTCAAGTAGCATTGCTGTTGACAAGAGATAAAAGGCTATTGCTTCTTCTGTTTTGATCTTGAATGAGATTATTATATTATAATATGCTATAAAGATAAGGAAGATAGATGGGCAAACCCTCCAGCAACAGAAAAGTGAGAAAGGAAATTTGGCTTTGTGAAATGGTGTCTTAGGTTGTTTTTGCTTGCATGCTGCTTTCTCTGTGATAAGGCCTGAAGACTTCTGCCCAGCCAGCTCTTTCTGTACTTGACGTAGTGGAAACTGCCCACAGAATAATTTGCTTCTGTTTGCTTTGTGCTGGAATTGGAGTCCAAGCATGGGGATATTTCCAAGTGGCACGGAGCCCCTGCTGTAAGGAGTTGTGGGCCAGGCACTAAATGGGGAGACTGAGCACCTCTGTTTTCTCCTCGGGCTGTAGATCTTTCTGACAGCGTTGGCGGCGGCACCTCGTTGGTCTCAGTGAGCTGCACAGCAGCACAGGCATCTGGAGAGGCTGGTGCTAAGCAGAAGTGACAGGCAGACATGGATCTGTGTCAGGGCTGCTTTGCTCTGTTGTGCTGCCTGCTGTAGCAGGGTAGCAGCAGTGTGTTTGTGGTGGGAGAAGTGCTCGCAGAGATCTGAGGCTTTGATGTGTTCAGAGGCTGTAGCAGCAGGTAGTTCTCCAGGGACGCAGCTGGGTGCCTTACAGGTGGCTTCATAGCAGCCTTGTGCATGATACCTAATAGCTGAGACTTCTCTGCTCATGCTGAGCAGGGTATTAGTTGCGGGGTAGAATTCCCTGAGGGTTTGAATTGTTTTATTGGTTCCAAGCAATTTTCTGTTTTGATTGGATTTTTTTTTTGGAATGAAAACATATTCTTGACAGATCATTTAATAAAACGATGCAGTTAAAATTGATTAAGTTTTTCCTGTTGGGAAGAGTGTGTTCTTCACAAGTGGGCAAAAAGAATGCACACTCCTTGATTGCTTTCTTTTATTATCAGGAGGCGTGTGTGTTACATACACCCTGTGGTGGTATTATAAGAACACTGTATTTACAGTGTGAAGTGTTCATAGCAGCCTTGGGGAGCAGAAAAAAAATTCCTATTTGAGTCTGAGAAGTCCTTTGCCGCACCACTGGTGTGTTGAGAGTTCTGCCTCCCTTTCTGAGGATTACACCTTTCTCGTGGTTTGGGATTCCTTTTGCTTTTTGTCTTTAAGTAGATAAATGTGAAAGGAAAACTAAGGGCATGTAATAGGAGTATGATCCCTCTCCCGTTGTTCTCAGTGATTAAATCCTTTTAAAACACACAAACACCTCGGTCATCTGAAAGAATCTGAACTGTAAAAGAATCCAGATGATCTTGGTCTCTCTCCCAGAGTGATGATGCTCGCTAGGCTACTGTGTTCATCCTAGGCTTGCCGCGATCATGTAACACTTACATGTGTTACCTTTTATCTCTGATACCTAACGATGATGGAAATGCATGTTTTGGATGTGTATATTTGGCTTCGTGCCTTGGAGTTGTGTATTTTTCATATTTACTGTTTTTCACATGGCTTACGGTAGCGTGGGCTCTCTTAACATCTCACTGTTTTTCCATCTGCTGTGAAACTCCTTCTTCCCATGAGGTAAATAATACTATCTTATGGAACTTTTATATCTTTCAAATCCCAGTGATTCAGACTTGCCTTATGATTTTTTTCTTAATTTAAATTTTATTTTACCCTAACCAAATTTAACTTTTGTCTTGGTCTTTAATTGTTTTTCTAGTCTTGGTGATCCTAATCCAGTTTAGGACTATGGGTAGTACTCAGAAAACTTGATGAACACAGTGATTTTGGGTACTTAATGAAAGAGAATGATTTTGGCATAGTGTCTGGAACCTTTCTGAAATAACTGAACTAGGTTCATGTGCTTGTTGTAGTACAGAAGATTTGTTTTGAATCCTGTGTTTTGTTTTGACCAGGGTAGGTTCTGCCTTCTGTATAATCCAGGGATGGTTCTTTCCTCATGCACAAATCAGATCATTAACCACTGAAGTAGGTGTAATGGGCTGTGAATTTCTGCTTTCAGTGAGGTCCCTTTTCTGGATTAAGTATGAAAATATGGAAAGGATGCTTAATAGACAAATAACATCCTTAATTTTCCTCCTGCACTTTTATTGGTGTAGGCAGAGTGGGTGGATGGCTTATTAATGAGGGCTTTGGGAAATTCAGTGACTTGGATTTGGCACTGGTGAAGACAGTGACATTTTGCCATTAGCTTTGATGGAAGCAGAGTTTAAACTCTCGTTGGGGGTTTCAAAAGTAGTTAGATTCAATACTGTTATGGGCTGGATATTTTGCTGTCATTTGGCTGGCTCTTTCAATTTCTTACTTTCTTGTCTAAGCAGTGGTGCTGGTTTGAATCTGAATTCCAGGCTTTTCGTCTGGCTTTGTTTATTCAGTGAGCAAATGTTTTCCCTATTGACGTGAAGCCCTTGCCAAAGGTCATCTGCTAGCTGCAGTGTATAGTAAAACCTCAGTCCCATGAGGAATTCTTCCACTGTTTTCTCCGAGTATTACGTAGTTTACACTGCTCAGAAAAATCCAACAGCCTCTTCAGTAACAGTGTTTCCACTGTGCCTTCACCCATGTTGTGTGAAAGAGGCTGTTACAGAGCTACCTGAGAAACTTTCTTTCCTTATTCAGTGTAGCCAGGTAGTTGGCATGGAAAAAAAAACCTCATTATTACAGATCCTGAGGAAGGCTGGCCGTGTTTGACTTGTCTCTTGCGCATGGAAATTTTACGTAGTGTGCTTTCATATGGCACTTAAAAATCATTTACAGTCAAGCTCCTGTAATTTTGATGATAAGAGTTGCCCTTTTGTGAAACATGGAACAGTTAATTAATCCAGTGGCCAAACCCTTGTGTACATGGACATAGAAGTGTGCATTTAAGACATTTGTTCTGATGTGAAAGATGATGCAGTGAGGAAATGGAGATGGGTGATATGGCAGGGATTGTCTTACTCCTCACCTTTGTAGCTTCTTTGTGGCATCAGAGGGACCTGGAAAAAGCTGCCCATACTCTTTTTTAATTCAATCTGTGATAAGTTGTCATCAGCGCTCAATTAAAGGACACTGGTACAGACCCAAAAGTACATCACACTGCCACTACACTAATTTTTCCAGATGTTTGCCTTACTTGGGAACAGCTGTGTGAAAGCCTCCAGACTCAGGAGCTCATCTCTCACAGGAACTCGAATCAAACATCCCTTGCCAATATAGCTTGTTGTTCCTAATTCTTTCTCTTGTGTGCAGGCTCTCTCTCCCAGGTCCAACAGTGTAAAAAGCCACTCAGATCCACAAAAGAATAGGAAATTTCCAGGTGCTGACTTGCTGGTGCAGAGATTTAACTCGCTGAACACCTCAGTGGCAGCTAGTTGGTCAGATATTAATGTCTTCCAGTGGAAAATATCAGAACCCATGAGAACTGAATACTAATCTGTGTGGGTATGTATGTGGTCTCTGTCTTCTAGGGAGGCTGTTGATTAAAGAAATCACATCTGTCTGAGTGTCAAAATGTTAATATTTACATTGCTGCATTACAGGAAATAAATCTGGATTTTTTGTCATGCATTTTAGCTGTACATGTCACAGTTTTTGTGAAGGATTTACTTATTTCCTTTCTGACCTTATGTAGAGTTTGAGGATGGTCTGATAGGGTCCTTGCAAGAAGTTTTCTTGTGTTTCTTCTTCAGTTTTCAGGGGAACAATTAAATGGAATGGTAGTTAAATGATCTTGGGAGTCTAGCTTTTCTCACAGGTTAATAAATGGCAGTCAGTTACTATTTTTCTTCCTTCTTTCTGTGAATGGAAAAAAGGAAAAGAAAGAGTGCTGATAATTTCACCATGTTTTATATTAAAACACTAACATTTGCTTGAAAGGATCCTCTCTGTATTCTTACCTCGGGAGATAAGATTTTTAGCTATTTGCTGCGAACAGTGTTTCAGTTTTGACCATTGTGCATATTCTGTGTATTGTCTGCTGCTCATTGCTGTGTTCCAGAGAGGTTTTATTGGGGCAGATTCCTTAATGTGTCACTAACTGAAAAGAGAAGACAAACAGATAACTAATACATAATGAATTCAGTCATATCTTTCCAGTGAAAGCCTTGGACAGTTACTTCACCTCCAAAATTATTTTTAATAGAGGACTTATCCCATCCTGTGCTTTTGAACAGGGCTTTCTGATCCTCGAGAGGTTTCTGTGGGCTGGTGTGAGGTGGTGCTGCTCTTACAGATTGTAGCCTTACCCTTTTTACTCCTACCATGTTTGTGCACAGACAGTGAAGGAATGAGCAGTGTGGGAAGGCCTTTGCATCAGCTTGCTTCAGTTTGTCTACAATTAACATCCAGATTTGTAAATTCTGAGTTAATGACAAAAGTCCTAGCCTATCAGATAGACCTAGTACAAGTCCTTCATCTCTGCAACCCAGAAGGATTTATTGGCTTTTTTTTTTTTCATTGCTGCTGTGTAGTTGGCAGTGGAAAATACCTGCTGTACCTCTTAATCTTACTGTGTTGAAATTAGTTGATTTGCACAGGTATAATATATTCTGGTGTCAAAACACTATCTTGTTAAAGGAGTGCACATTCTTTCTCTTTTTCCTTTCCTCCTGTTACAATATTTCTGAAAGCTGACAGAGACTCTGTCAAACAGTTTCGAGGCAAAAAGGTATAATTTGTTTGGAATGTAGTGAATAATTATGCAGACAAAAAAAAAGCCACACTGGGAGATTTGCTTGGGAGAAGAAACAACAGCTTGTTCTGTGGGCTCTGTGGCAGCGTGCTTCATTTTGCAGAGGCTTGTGCCAGCAGAAATCAGGTAACCAGTGTAGGTATCTAGGACATTAGCTTCAAAGAGTACATGCCAGGCTATTGGCAGAGCTCCTGGTCAGGTATTAATCTGCAGGAAGTCATTTATTGGTGCTCATGGGGAAGGATGTTATGAAGTGGCTTTTTTTGAATGCTGGGTGGAAGGCAGGTAAGTGCAGTGCAGCCAGTACAGGCACACCTCAGTGTGGAGATGAGAAACAAAACAGACCCAGGAGAGTGATCACAGAAATTTAGGATTAAGTGGCTTTTATTTTCTGGTTCATTTTGGAAGAGTTTCCTGGAGGTTTGTCACAGAAGCCTGCAAATTATCATTTCTGTATCCTAGGTCTGTCTACTTGGTCCCAGCATTCCAGATCTCAGCGTCGCAGGACGTCGTGTTCCAGAGAGGAAGACCGGAAACCTTCCGAGGTATTTCTGGAATTTCACTTGCATTTTGTTACATCTCTCAAAGTGCCTGTACACACAATACATATATACATGTTTTCTGGTAATTTTTTTTAATTTACTTCTTTTTTTTTTTTTTTATTTTTTACTTTTTATTTTTTTCCCTACATTTTGGCTGGCACATTACCTCCCCTCCCTCACCCCCTTTCCCCCCTCCCCTGAAGATTAGAGAGTTCAGCTGTTGGCACAGCTACTGCCAGCACCAGTTTCTATCTGTGAATTTTGTTGTAGTCTGACACCCATTCAGCATAGCTGCAGAGTCTTTCTTGTGCTATTTTAGGCGTCAGGGTTTATTTGCAGCTTGATTCGTGAACAGTGGAAATTTACATTAGGTGCATTTATTTCATAGTTTATATTGGGGCTTGGTGCGTGTGATCTTTGCTAAAGTGCCTGTCACACTAGAAATCTGCTTCCTGACAGTTCTGTCTTGTCTGGTGCTTTGAAGAAATACTATCAGGGGAGATAAAAATCTTTGAACTTTCCAAGTTGGATCAGCTGTTAGTAACACACAAAATGTGATCTGTTTCTTTGGAAATGTTCTTGCTGAATCTTCCTGTCTTCAGGCAAAATACTGTACTGCAGACTTTGTAGAAGCTGCAAAGAAACTATTAGCTCTGGGAGATAGAATTTCTCATTTTTTGTACTTGCCCAGGACATGTATTCCTTACACATTAGTGAGTGATGTTGAGGAAAAACTGCTTTATTAACCTCCCTAATGACAGTATACCTCAGTCTCAGAGAAGAGTTTTCATAAGGAGAATCCCATTCATTGCTCAGTGTGAGCTATGCCTAGTACTGGTGGTTTCCAAAGTCCTTTGGTTGTTGGCTATTAAAGACCCTTTTTCTTTGCCAGTGTGGAGATTCCTGTTGAATTTATTCTTGTTAGAAATAGGTTTGTTTTCCTTAGTTACCTTCTGTACATCCCTTAGAAGTAGCCCCTTATACCTGCTTTTGAGAGCTACCTCATGAAAGGCTATCAGGAAATCATCTGAGATTGTTCAGAGTCTTGCTGTTGTTTTTTTTGTGTGCTTCTGTTCTCTTCTCTCCCTTACCTTGCTTTTGCTGTCAGAATCTTTGCAGTTTGGTGCTGTTCTCACATGTTTCCTGTCTGGATGAACTTCTCCTGTGCTTCCCTTCAGCTCTGCTCCACAGCCTTTCTCTCCCAGCAGGAGAAGTGCCCTGGCAGGGAAGTGACACTCGGAAACTCCCTGGGTGAAATCCTGGGCTCATTGAAGTTGGTGGCAAAATTCCCACTGACTTCAGTGTGGCCAGGCTTTCACCCTTTAGCTTTGAAGTGTTCAGTGCTTCTGAGAGCCAGCACTTCTGTAAGCTCTGCTTTCCTCCAGGCACTCTGATTGCATCAGCAGCTAGAGCAGAAAGAATGGTGTCATGGGGCCACTGGCCTGGGAAGGAGTTTCTTGGCTGTCAGGTGCTGCATTAGCTTTGCTTCTGAGGGAGTTTTGTGATAAATTTATCCAAGAGCCTGAGTTATTTTGGCTCTGAGATTGAGCAAGGTTTGTGTCCCATTTTATATTTTTAGTCTTCTTTTAATTTGACTTTTGATTGCTTTAAGTCAAATCACTTAAAAGTGCAGAATCCCCTGCCCAGCTGTGCTTGTTTGTTTTGTGAGCCCGTTTACTTGGTGGCTTACTTTTCATTTCTTGAAAACTGAAACCTCACAGGACTTGTAATTGAATTGTTTTAAACATTTCATTAGATTTCATTACCAGCATTCACCTCGTTCTTCATATGGCAGTCTTTTTCTTTACTTTTTAAAGTTGGCAGTTTTTCTGAACATGTGAAGACAAGTGTTAAGAAAAATGTCATGATTTTATGCTATTTTAATGACAAAACCAGAGTAGAAAGAGAAACATTTGTAGACACAAGTGGGACAGTATGTGTGTGTTGGGAGGAGAGGTTTCGAGATGCACAGTGTGGCAAGGCAAATCACACTTGAAAATACTCTCAGAAGTGTAATTAGCCATCAGATACACTAAAATACTTCCCAAAAATCCTGGGGTTTTCAGGTGTGTTGGTAGTGGATGACAGAAGTGGCTGCCTGGGTAGCTCTCTGTGCACATCTGGTTCTGTGTCAGCTGCATGCAGCAGCGGGCTGGAGCTGAGGTGACAGCATGGCCATTGCTTTGGGGCTGGGAGCATGGGACACTTTGCCCCCTTGGCAGCCTCCTAAGAGAGTCTTAGGAGCACTGCCCTGAAAATCCAGAGTTTTTTCTGATGTAGCTGCAGTGTGAGGCTCTGTGCATGTTGGTTCTGAGAAGTCTGCAGGGAGCTCTTCCTGCCATCTTCTTGTCCTGGTGGTGCTAATTTTCTGTCACCTGGTGGCTTTTTAACCCTTTCCTTTGAACAAGGCACGGAGTAGTTAGAAATGAGTGTTGTGGAGGTGAGGAGGGCCTTGCCTTTTGCTGGGAGCAGGCTGGGAAGGGCTGGAACTTGTGTCAGCAAGTGCAGGCTTGTAGCTGGGATGCCTGTGATAGCAGCACTCTGCTTTCTGCAACGCTGGCAGGCTGAGGCTGCCACAGCAGTGCCACAGCAGGCCTGCCACAGGAGTGAATCCCTTTTTATTTCATTCTGTGCCTTGTTGAAGACAGCATGGCTGCTTGTTCATGGCTGCTAGCCCACAGGTTGCCAAACATCCTGCTGGCTTTAGGGCTGGATGCCATTGCAAAGGGAAAGGAAAATTACAGCTGTGACACAGAGGTGTCTGTAGCTGATTGAGTAAGTACCTGTGCTGAACGGGGAGCTACCACCAGAATTCCAGTTTGGGTCTTATTTTTTTTTATCTTTTGGGTTATTTTTATAAGTACTTGCACAAAGAGTCATCTTCTTAGAATTTCCTCTTGTGGCTGGTCATGGTGGAGTCATGCCTTGATTTCTACCACAGGGAATTTCTAGAATGTCTTGGTATGAGTCAGAGCTCCAATAATTTAAAAAAAAATAATTCCAAAAAGCCTGGGAGCAAAAATGAATCTTCCTTGTGCTGCTGTTTTACAACTCAGAACTCCTGCAGCTTTTATTGCAGCCAGCATGGAGGTGAAAGTGGATAACACCTTTTAGAACAAGTCTCCAGTGCAGGAGGAGCACCAGGAGCTGTAGTGCAGTTAGGTGGAAGTCATCCTGTCAGTGTCCATGCCTTCAGCCCCCCCTTTCCCTGCCATGAAGCTAAACCCTGTTCTCCAGTGGGCTGGGCTGGGACACTGGTGGCACAGTGACCTTGTTCCCCACTGTGCTCCATGGTTACCCTGCAGCTGTGAATGGTAGAGTGTCGATATCAAATGTCAGTGTCTCTGTTTTTCTCTCTTGGTCACTCTCTTTGCAGGTGTTCAGAACGGACCTGATCACTGCCATGAAGTTGCATGACTCCTTCCAGCTGAACCCTGATGAATACTATGTGCTGGCAGATCCCTGGAGGCAGGAGTGGGAAAAGGGAGTTCAGGTGCCAGTTAGCCCAGGGACCATCCCAGAACCAGTAGCCAGGTATAATTTGGATACACACACGTTTGTGCTAGCAGCTTATGTCTACATTGCCTTGGCTTCCTGAGCTTTATTGCACAGTGCCTAGCTAGGAAGGTCTTGGTTCTCAGAGATGAAGAGCAACCTGCCTTGCCTTTTGGAGTGGTCAGAGAGGTCAAGAGTCAGGCCTGTTCTGCCCATGTGAAACACAAATGTCAGAGAACTGTTTTCGGCAATGGAGTGTGATGACAGAACCTTAAAAATAGCTTCTGTTTTTAAGCCAGACTTGAGCTCACTTATCATTGCTGGAAGAGCCCTTGTCTGGTGTTCCCTCTGCTTATTTCCAAGCCACAGGTTCTTTTCAAGGAACAGTTGGACAAACCAAGCTTAAGGGCTGGAGAAAACCCAGCATTTATTTCATTTTTCTATGTTTTTTTTTTTGTGATTTCTTTTATTAACCTAAGAAATTGATTGTACATTTCAACTGTTTTAAGAGCCATCCAGATGTTCATGTAACTAAATAATGTGAGATTTTCTAGCTCTTATCCAAAAACCCCTTATTTTCCTTGCCATGTTTGTTACACATAGATGCTATTTCCTGTTTCAAATTAAACACTGCAATTCTAAGGGCAGGAGTATGCTGCAGCCCCTTTTATGCTTAGTAGGGGTTGGAGAAAATAAGAGCAAGGATTTTTGCCATT
This sequence comes from Irena cyanogastra, assembly GCA_013397155.1. Classification (NCBI taxonomy): domain Eukaryota; kingdom Metazoa; phylum Chordata; class Aves; order Passeriformes; family Irenidae; genus Irena; species Irena cyanogastra. The sequence goes on along the minus strand of VWZV01009535.1, from coordinate 120,076 downwards.
TAATCATTCTAGATCCCTTTGAGTCAGTCCAGGCTGGCCCATAAGGCATGACCAAGCAACCCACCAGTGCTGGTAGGACCACAGCAGCTCAATCCTTGATACATAGCAAAAAAATTTGTGATGATGGAACACTGACTGCTTCTTGTTAGGTCTGTATCTGGATTAAGGGGACCACAGGAAAGTTGTTAGTGTTGTTTTTATTCTGTGCAGCAGCCTGCAGAATGCCCCACTAGGTCTGTACAAGGAGGAGCTCACTTGCACATTAGGGAAACCCTGTTCTTCCTTCTTCTAAAGGATTGGATCTGGAGCTCCAAGGCCAGCCTGGCATTTTGCTGTCTGCTCTGCAGTGTGGGACATGGGAACATACCCTTTCCCTGTTCCACACTGACCTCTCCCTGTCCCTGCAGAGGCACACACACACAGAGTACACGTGCACTCACATGGCCTGCTCCTCTCTGATTCCTCTGTTCAGCATCTCCCAAGGCTGTGGGAGGACCACACACCTGTGGACTTGAGCAGAGGAAAAACCTCCCAGGGGATCACCACCCTGTATCTGTCAGGGAGGTGCTGTGGTGGCTATAGCAGGTCCAGGTACTCACTTAGGAGAGAGCTGCTCTCTGCCAAAGGCCAACAGAGATGTTGCTCCAAGTTTAAGATGGTAAAAGACAGGGAAAGAAGGCATCATATCAATCAGGTGTTGGCACAGCAGGCACCACTCCTTGTTTTCTGCTGGGCTATCTTGTGTAGTCCTATTGATGGCTGGTTATCGTCCTTTTTGCTCCCTCACAGAACACTCAGAGAGCCCTGCCCTGGGGCTGCTAGAGTGCAGGAACTGCTCTGGGCCTGACTTTGGGAGGGGAGGAGGTAGTTCTGTGCCTGGAATAAGCAACAGATCATAGCTGGGGTAGGATAGGAGCCAAGGCTGTACAGGGAGCTGGTGCTGGTAAGGAACATAACCGTGAATAAAAGGTATGGTGAGGGCAGAGGAGCAGGAGAGAGGAGTGAGGCTGTGTGAAGATTCACTGTGAACATGTGCTCAGATGGACAATTCAGCTGAATGGCTTTCAGTGTGTAGTAAGGGAGTTTTTTTGAGGTCAGAGTCACCGTGCTTATTTCTTCTGTGCCACTACTGTGGCATGGTGCTGCCCAGAGGTTATGGTTTCCACAGAGAGGTACTCTGGAAGGAATTTATGCTAAGATTTGGAGAGAAGTGCCCAGTTTAAAGTACATTGTCTGTGAAGATGCAGTAGTCTATAACATTTGAACACTGTGCAATATGACCAGAAACAGTTTAGGCAGTGCAGTTAGGCTGGCAAGGTCATTCACATTTCTATTTTTCACAGCACCTCAGAAGCTCCAAATTCAGCATTTGGCTCTTGCTCACCATTTCTCATTGTCTGAAATAAGCTACAAGAGGGGAAGCTTGAGGGATGGGCAAGACTGAAATAGGTAGAGGATTTACAGAGATCTGTTTGTGCAAATACAGCAGCAGCAGATCAGGGTTTCTGCTAGGAGTTAATACATTGGATCTCAGATGTGGCAGAATAGAGTGGGGTATGGAGGCTGTCCTGCTCCTTATAGGGCTTAGGCTGTTCCCAGCAGAGAGCTGTGGCAACACAGAGTGGTGCAATCTCCTCCCTTGTGGCACTAGCACCCCAAAAAATCATCTCCAGTGGTAGTGCAGGAGGCAAGCATTTGGCAGTGTGGCCTGTTGCTCCTGGAGGGACCAGGGTTGTGTTGTCAAGTGGGTTTCATCCAAGCTCAGTTTCAGTGTGTGCTGTTAACTAAGAGAAAGGGCAATGTCCTCTACTGAGACAGCTGGAAATACTTCTTTTTTCCTTGAAATTCTTGTGCTCAGTATTTTAGTTAAACAGATTGATTTAAAAAAGTCTTAAAGCAGAGTTTAACGTGTATCTATATGGCAACCACTGTGTAGATACAGCATCCCTCCTTTGGCTTTAAACAAGCGTGAATTTCTGGTAAGAGTAAGCACAGCTCTGTCCTGTAATGTTTAATTTTGTTTAGAATTCTGGCAATGAATTGGATTTCTAGACAACTCCAGTTAAGTTCTTACACTACCACTATCAGTTCTGGAAGCGCATGGAACTGTTTCCCCATCTCAGTGGTGCCAGGTGATTGCTGGGCTGGTTAGGCGGCTGCCGCTGCTGGTTGTTAGGCACTTAGAGTAAAGCACTTTGACTTCTCTAGGGCTGAGCCTCTCAGCAGCCCAGCCCTCCTCATGCCTGCCTGCCTGCCTGTCTGTTGCAGAGTCGTGTGCGAGACAAAAGCCGTCACCTTCACGCGGCCCAGGAAATTCATCGTCTCCTCGGGCGCGGAGCCGCCGGAGCTGGGCTACGTGGACATCCGAACGCTGGCCGACAGCGTGTGCCGCTATGACCTCAACGAGGTGGACGTGGCCTGGCTGCAACTTGCCAATGAAGAATTCAAAGAAATGGGTGAGCAACGAGGGATTTGTTGCCTTTTTTTTTTTTTTTCTTTGTAAAGCTGGCAATCTTAAGAATAATTTCAGGCAGGGCAGCAGTAGTAGAAGAAGTAGAGTAGTAGAGGTGTGAGGAGATAGTAATCTTATGAGCAGGGCTGATGTGATTAAGCCCTGAGATAGATGCCTTCCTAACTCCTGTGTTGTATCTACTTAGACCTGCTCAGAATCTGGCCATGTGTTTTGTTTTTTCTCTGCTGCTTTCCATCTCACAAAGTTCTCAGTTTGCCCTCTTGGTTCTCAAAGGGAACATCAGAGACACCACTCAGGTAGTTTTTCCAGGTATTCCTATTTATTTATTTTTCTCTTCAGCACAAATCTGTGTCATCATTTTAGCTCGTGGTGTTCAATGCAGAGAAGGCAAGACAAGTTGTTTGTCAGGTTTAGAGAATCTGTGCCAGCTGAGTGGCACAGGGAATGGAACAGTAAGGAATTCCTGTACTGATTTATTGGAGAGAGATCCCAAGTCTCACTGTGACTGTGTGCTATAGTTCCAAAGCAGGAGGAAGAGCTGCCCCAAGGGGAGCTTTTCTAGAATGGGTTGTGTGAGGGAAAGGACAGGGGAGAGGGGCAAACTAGAATATTTTCTTGGTAAGGTGAAGGCTTCAGGAGAGAGTTTCAGTGGAACTGAATAGGATGTAAGCCAGGACAGACCTTTTGCCACATTGTTTGGCTGATTTTGGGGAAGATGCTGGGCCAGATGGAAGAGGTTTGGACATGTTGGTGAACACTTTTGGTTGTTGTTTTGGCACTGTGGCAGTTCCCTGCTTTGGGTTGCAGTTTAGTCAAACATGTTTTACCTGGCTGTAGCCCGTAGCTGAAGAACTGGTAAACCACAAAATGACCATTTATAACTCTGTTTCTCCTTCTTAAACCAACACATGAAGTAAACAGATGATGTCTTGCCTTGGTCTCTCATCCAGGCCTTTTTCCCAGATCTCACATCAGCCCTGCTTAGGTTTAGTGTTGGACTCAGATGATTTCAGTTTATGATTCCAGAGTTTAGACTACCTTTCCAGTTACCTTCAGGAGAACAGCAGCAACAAGTTCCCTTGGATTTCCTCAAGGGAAAAATGTACTTTTTATTGTTTGTTTGGTATCCTTCCATCCAGTCTGTCTGTTTTTTGCCAAAACCAGATGAAGGCTCCTATAGTTGGGTGTGAGCTGCACAAGAGGGCCAGATCTGTACCTCTGCAGTGAGCCCCATTCTGCTACACCAGCATGACCTTTGAAGTACATGCTGCACATGGCAGAGTGAACAGCTAGAATTTGTTGGATCTTATGTTTTGGTGTAGTTTCTTGAAGTTTGTTTGCTCTAAATCGTTACCCATGCAGTTTTGCTGTATGCAGAGGGAAGGAAATGCTGCAAAGGTTTACCTGTCTGTAAGGGAAGCTGGAAGTACTTTTGTGGAGTCTTTGTCTTCTGATCTGGAGGAGATAGAGAGGTTTTTTTATTCTTTGTTTTGTGGAATTTTTGGGTCAGTTTTTCACAGGGAGAGCTGAAAGGAGGGTTTTCTTCTTAAAACACCAATCCTGAGGTTGTTTTTTTTTTTTTTCCTGTCCTGGTTTCATCTAGGGTAGAGCTAATTTCTTCTCAGTAGCTGTTACAAGTGCTTTGTTTTGGATTTGTAATGAGAATGGTGTTGATGACACACTGATATTTTGGGGTCTGTGGTTATCCTAAGTGGCTTTTTTTTTCCTTGTGTCATGCTCTGTCGGAGAGGAGGTGAGCAAAAGAAACTGGGAGAGAGCATAGCCAGGACAGGTGACCCAAACTGACCAAAGGGATATTCTACATGATAGAAGGTTATGCCCAGGATATAGACTGGAGGAGTTACGTGAGAAGGGAGGCCTTTCTATTTTAGAACAAATCTGAATTATAAAATACTACAATATAATGGGTTCTGTAGCTGTGTGTCATGAATAATTTTTTGATGGATGCTGTTGGAAAAGAGCAGATTTTAGATTGGATATTGCATTTAGTTATTGTTCGAGATTTGATATTGTGCTTATTACAGTTTTCCACTTTTAAAAACAAATTAATTTAGTGTTGTAGGGTCTGATGAAGACCTCAGTTGGGATTGCATCCTGTTGGGCTGAAACTTGTGATAAACTAACAACTGTTGTTAGAAACTGCAGATTCCCTCCAAGTATCATAGCAGATTTTGTAATTTATTTTCTCCCCCTGCTCCATCACTTCTGGTTCAAAAGACTTTCAAATCTTTCATCAAAGAGTCAACATCTGGGTGGCAAAATTGGAGCAAAAGCCATAGATGGTGCTGTCCCAGAAGGAAAAATGAGAACAAGACCTGGAAGCCAGAATCAGTCTTGGAAAGGTTTTCTTAAAATTTGCAAGATTTGGACACTCTACTTTTATTAGTTTAATACAGTTATAAGACAACTTTGCCATTTTTCTAGTTTCCCTGGTTTATCCTAGGCATGATTGCCTAGGAATGAAATCTCTACGTGGGGATTGGCTGTGTCTGCTCAGCTGTTAACAAAGAAGGTGAAGCTGTTTGTGGTGATGGAAAAGAGTGATCTCTTTTCTTAAACTACATGAACAACCCCTGTTTTCCAGGAATGCTGGAGCTGGACGAGTACACCATGGAAAGGGTGATGGAGGAGTTTGAGCAGCGCTGCTACGATAACATGAACCACGCCATCGAGACAGAGGAGGGGCTGGGCATTGAATACGATGAGGATGTTGTCTGCGACGTCTGTCAGTCTCCAGATGGAGAGGATGGCAATGAAATGGTGTTCTGTGACAAATGCAATATTTGTGTGCACCAGGTATGGCAGCAGCAGGGTGGTGGGTGGGAACAGAAACTTTTCCAAAAGGGCAATCAGTAGGGGCACAGCTGGGGTTTATTCCAGAGAGCTGTGCCAAGGAAGCACTACTGTGTGTCACCTTCTGTGGTAGTTCAGAAGTTTTCTTGACATAAAAGAACAATTTTAACAGTTTTAGCCTATCTGTTTCCATGGATGCTTCTTACTCTGGCAGGTACCTTCCCATCAGCCTATCCTTCCTTCCCAGCCTTAACAAATTTCTGTTTCATTGGGAGTTTGGAAAAGCGTGTCTGGTGAGCAGGAAACACGTTTTCTGGCATGTGTTACCTAACTGCTTTTGTGCTAATGATAAAGGACCTAGCTCTAAGTGCAAGTGACTATCCCACAAGATACACAGAGTAAAGTCAGTATTTTCCCAATGTAGGGTTTCTCTGATCACATCAAACCTGCAATTTAAGTGCTGACAGTAAATTGGGATAGAGGGCTCCATAAAGACACAATCTTCTGAAAAACATGCTCTCGATTCATTGCCGTCCTGCACTTTTCCCTCTGCGTAAAAATAACTTACAGAGTTGTGAGAGGCTGCGTGTACTCAAAGAAACAACGTGGTGTTTGCTTTGCTCTCTTTGCCCCTGCTGCCTGTGGGGACACAGGCGTGCTACGGGATCCTGAAGGTGCCCGAGGGCAGCTGGCTGTGCCGGACCTGCGCGCTGGGCGTCCGGCCCAAGTGCCTGCTGTGCCCCAAGAAGGGCGGCGCCATGAAGCCCACCCGCAGCGGCACCAAGTGGGTGCACGTCAGCTGTGCTCTCTGGATTCCAGAGGTGGGTGCTTCTTGGAGCCTTGGCTGCTGGGAACTTCAGACTTTCTGTGCTCACCCCCAGAGAACACTGCATTTGACCTGAGGGCGTGGAGAAGGCTTCCGAAATTGAATGATAGAACCGAGATTATGGATGTGTAGTTTGAATAGAAGTGTGTCATATCACATGGTGGGAAATTTAAGAGTTTAAGGCTTTAGAATATAGTAATATATATAGAGCTAAGATGGAAGTTTTAGGGCGGAGGCTGGTCCTTCTTCACCTTCTTCTTCGTGGGTTTGGGTGGTATTTTGTAGCTGGACAGAAAAATCCGCAGTGCGGGCCACGGGTGATTAGTTATTGGGTTAAAAGTAAAAATCATTTAGGTGTCATTTCGTAATTGGACAGTTTGTCCTTAAAAGGCCTTGTAGAGACAGAGAGATAGGGCTTCATTTTGAGTTTGTTAGAGTGAAGTGCTGTAGAACTCAGGGTTTGTGAGACTGTAACATAGATAAAAACTAATAAACATCTGAGTCCGAACAAGAAACACTGTCCCTCACATTTAGTCCTGACCCTGGCAAAAAAGAAGCAGAGATTCCACAGGTGCTGGTCCTGGGATTCTGGGAGAGAAAAAACTTCCTTAAAGAATTGTTCAGCTTAGAAATGAAGTATAAAAGAGTCTTGGTTAGGTAAAAAGTCTGGCAGGGGTGATGCTTCACCTGTAAAGAAACTAATTAAATCCCCTTTGTCAATCAGAATTAGGCCTTGGAAAATGAGGCCTTCGCTGCTGGCAAAGCTCATTTAACAAGGACACCAAATACCATTTCACTTTGTAAACAGAACATTAAAGGTGAATCAGGAAAGTTTGAATCTGACAGAATTCCTGTGGGTTCTCACAGTCAAAGTGTTCATACTGTATGATAATCTTTAATTGGTGGGCTTCACCTTGAAACTGGTTGGTTTGTGTACAAAAACAAATGAGAAACTGGTTTTTTTAAAAAAAAATCATGTTAGATCCTGATAAACTGAGAAATTTGGGACACACTAAGTTGCTTATACACACAAGGAATTTGACTTCTTTAATAAAATTGTTTCTCTTTTCAGTTAACAGTGTCATAGTCACTCCAATTTTTTGACCATTTTTCTCTCAGGTGAGCATTGGAAGCCCTGAAAAAATGGAGCCCATCACAAAAGTTTCCCACATTCCCAGCAGTAGGTGGGCATTGGTGTGCAGCCTTTGTAATGAAAAAGTTGGAGCTTCTATACAGGTAATTTAACCACACAAATACCCACGTGTTTTCTTTTGTCAATTTTTAGTAGATAGGAAAATGTGCTGCTGGTTGTTACTATGATCTGAACTGACCTGATCTGCCTGCTGTTACAGGATCCATGGTGGTCAGACCAGCATTAGGACACAAAAATTGCTCAAGTCCTACACTACTTTGAAATTAGTTTATATCCATTTCCATTTTCTTCTCTGCCCCAAGTTATTTGATTGAGGCTGCCTGGAAGAGCTGTAAACCAGCAATGCAGCAGTAGTTCCAGTGAAACCTCTCACAGGCCACTTCCATGTGAGGAATGTATGAAATACTAAGTGTTAACTAGAGAAAATAAATCTGTCCACAGCATATAAATTTGCAACCATAATCCCTCCTTGCAGAGCCATCCCCTTCCTCTTGGCTGCTGTTATGTAGCTGAAGCTGGTTTTGTCTGTTCTCCAGGCCACCTTCTGATATGTGCACAACAATTAGGAAAAGTGGCAGCTGGAAGTGTGTGTCAGGCTGGTCAGGGAGCAGCTGCAATAAGCTGGGAAAAGCAAGACTGCATATTCCCCCAGGTTCAGCAGATTTCCTCCTGGTGAGACAGGCTTTCCCCTCTTCTCCCAACAAAACATGAGCTGCAGTAAGAGCTAATTATGGCTAAAGCACTTCCCTGTGCTGCCCAGTGTTCTAGTTGGGATGCTCCTGGCCTGGTTGTTAGTAGGAGAGGAAAGGGCAAAAGATGCTTTGGTATTTTTCAATTCCTTTTATATGTTGCTTTTATTTAAGATTGCTCATTTGAAATCTGTGCAGTTTAAACCCTGCCATACCTTTATAAACCATCTGGCTGCTGAGACAACCTGAGCAGGAAAACCCAGAGGAGAGAGAGAGAGATTTGGCTTCTTTACAAAGCACTGTATAAACATCCCAGTGCACTGTGTTGCTCTTTCAGGGTCAGTGGCTTGGGTTAAGCATAGTTTTGTTTCCTAGTTAGGAGCAGTAATGCTCATTTCCACTTTAAATCCTGTTCACCAGAGGTGTGAGTGGGTCAAAACACATATGTAGGTGTGTTTGTGTATATATACTTATTTTTATGTATTTAAACCTTTCAGCTGGTGGTATGTATGATTGCATTTTGCAAAAGGAAATTAGATATAATGGAAATGAAGTGCAAAATCAGCTGAACTAGTACCCATCACTCTATGATGGCTGGGTTCACTGAATAGGAAGAAAAATGACAACATCTGAATTTCCTGTTCTTCTCCTCTCCAAGGTGAAGGCTGTGAAGTGAAGTAATGGTTGACAGTGATTTAATATTTGACATTATAAAATTGGAATAATGGGGGAAAAAATTCCCTTTGGTTGAGGCCTTTTGGATAGCATGGGTCCAGGTGCTGGGAAATACTTCTAATTAAAAGTCTCAGACTGGCCTGGAGCCACCACAATGTTTTTCCCCCCTCGTGCTGGCACATTCCAAAGGGGAGCACTTTACTTTGGGTAACGGTGCTGTACACAAGTGGCTCTGGTGTCAGTAGGAATGCTCCTCTTGTGGCATTTTCTGCATAGAATAGCATGGTGGGGTTGGAGGTGAGGGGTTGAACACTCCTGTCCCTCTGGGCCACTTGATCCTTGCCTGGTCTGAAAGCACTAAGTCACAACCCAATTAAAGAGAGCAAGGAAGTATGTGCAGCTTAGAAGCAGAGCACGGTGACAGGGTTCTTCTTCCGCAGCAGCCGCGACTTCTCCAATAGTTTTAGGCAGCGTGGCTTCTTAACTTTATATTCATTTGGTTAATTGTAATTTATTTTCTCTAGTGCTCAGTGAAAAACTGCAGAACAGCCTTTCACGTCACCTGCGCGTTTGACCGCGGCTTGGAGATGAAGACCATCTTGGCAGAGAACGATGAGGTGAAGTTCAAGTCGTACTGTCCCAAGCACAGCTCCACCAAGAAAGCAGATGCTGAGACCTTGAGTGAAAGTCCAGGTCAGGAGACCAGGAATGGGATTCAGGACACCTCTCTTCCTGCCCACATGGACCCTTTCCACAGCATGGATCAAAACCAGGAGGAGGCCCACAGGGTCAGCCTCCGCAAGCAAAAGCTCCAGCAGCTGGAGGATGAGTTCTACACATTTGTTGAGTCTTTGGAAGTGGCCAAAGTGCTGCGGCTGCCTGAAGAGCCGGTGGAATTCCTTTACCAGTACTGGAAACTGAAGAGGAAATCCAATTTCAATAAGCCTTTGATTACCCCAAAGAAGGATGAGGAGGACAATCTGGCTAAACGGGAGCAGGATGTTCTGTTCAGGAGGCTGCAGCTCTTCACGCACCTCCGGCAGGACCTGGAGCGGGTAAGCCCCGGCACGGCCTGCGCTGGCCGCAGTTAGCTGAGTTCCCAAACTGCGCTCACCCCGAGCTGCAGCTCAGCTCAGAGCTCTGCTGTCAGGCAAGACCATTAACACTAAATTTCTCCAGAGCACAGCAATTGCCCTTTGCTCACAGAGGTCAGTCACAGGGCCAGCAGGTTCTTGGCGTGTAGCATTCAATCACCTGCAACTGGACTGTCGTGTTTTTGCTTGTGCCTTTTTACTGATTAACTCTGATTACTGCAGCCCCCAGCTGAAGCCTTTTCAGCCTTTGAGGGCTTTGCATGCTCCTTTCAGCTGGTGAAAAGGATGATGAAACTTACTTTGATTTGCAGCAGATCTGTTTTTTATTGGCATACCAGAGTAGGATGATGTTGCCCTGGACTATCTGTGTAGGTTTGGGTGGTAAATGATGTTTGGTTTATTTAGGTTTTGAATGTTTGAATAACAGTTCAGTAGGATCAGTTTGTCATTTCAATAAGTGTACCTGATCCTGAATTCCTTTCTTTTTGGGTTAATTTAAGAGCTCTTAGAGCCAGAAAGAACACTGAAATTAGTTTTTCATGTCCCTACAGCACGTGGCTCATGTAGGCCATGGACGAAAGCTGGCTCAGGAGGTCCTACCTCAGTAACCTGTAGGTGAACCAGAGCCTTTCTTTCATAATACTGTCTAATCTTTAAATCAGGACTGCAGGTTCTCATGGATGTACTGCATCCTTTGTAAAAGATCCTGATGCCTAATTACTCTTAAAATGAATTGCTGTAGTTTTTCTTTTGATTTTTCTCCTAGTTTCAACTCCAGCCCATGGCCCTTCTGTAGCTGTTCAGATGGCCCAGATCCTTGCTGTTACCTGGGATCTTTTCTTCCTGCTCCATGTGCTCAAGCTTTCTTGTCATATTCTCTTTGATCAGCTAAAAAAGTAGAGCTTGTAACTATGTTCCCTGGATCTTAAATTATTCTGTGTGTATCCTTTCCATTTCTAAATGTCATGTTAAAACAGGATATGTGATTTTAGTAATATTCTTAACATTTTACTACTCTGTTCCCACTGATTGTACATTCATGATAATTTGGATTTAAAGAAAGGGACCTTTGCAAAAACAGACACACTTGTTACATTTCTCCAGATCAGGCCCCAAGGTTGTAATTCACAGGGCACCACACTGTACTGAGAGAGGAGCCTTAGAATCATGGACCTGTACTTCCCAGTCATTCCCTCATCTGGGAAGTATTTAATACTGAGTACGTTCAAGGATTTCCAACATTTCTCTACATTTCGTGTGTGTGACTCAGGTGTTTGTAGAAGTTACTTCTGTGCTGTGGTTCTCCAAATCTGATGGAATAATCTGTCAATTAAATTGCCTGTCAATTCAACAGATAATCTGTCAGTTAAATAGACTGTTCTCTAAAAACTGTATTGAAGGTGGTTAAATTTAAATGGTTTAAATTTTAATTGCACACCATTTGTTTAAATGGTGTATAGTACTCCAGCTGAATTAATTCAAAGCACAGGTAGGGCAATATCCTAGGAATACAATTCCTGTAAAACCCTTGCTGTCTTCCAGGTGCGTAACCTCACTTACATGGTGACACGGAGAGAAAAAATCAAGAGATCTGTTTGCAAAGTTCAGGAGCAGATATTCAACAGCTACATAAAGCAGTTGGAACAAGAAAGAGTTTCAGGTATGCCTCAGTGTTCCCTTCCTCATGTTAGACCACAGGGACAAGGTTTGCTTACAGGCTGTGAAGGACAAACAGAGCCTCATTTGTTCTCATTTCGTTCCTCAGAAAGATGAATACCTTCAAAATTACTGCAGTGGTTAGATTATCCTTGAACTATTGAGTAACTAATAAACCATATTTTAGATGGCATCAATGAGATCCACTTGCTGGTTGCTTTTTGCCTCTATCTCTGAGGAGTGTCTTTGTCTTAGTGGACAGAGTAGTGCTAGGACTTGTGTTTGCTACGAGTATAATTAGGGGCAGGTACAGGAATATAAAACCACACCAGCAAGATGTTGTGAAACCATGACAAAGCCACTGAGTTGTGACCTAAAAGTGCAGGACAGGCAGCCGAACACCCCTTTCTGGTGTGAACATGTCAGGCAGGAGTTAAAACAGGTACTTTGCAAACTGATATTCGTTTACACAGGTATGGAATTGCTTGATTTGAACTTAGTTTGCTTCCATGCAGGTGTGCCTTCCTCATTCTCCTCCATGGAAAACACGGTGTTGTTCAACAGCCCGTCGCTGGGCCCCAACGCCCCCAAGATCGAGGACCTGAAGTGGCATTCTGCGTTCTTCAGGAAGCAGATGGGCACATCTCTGGCCCGCTCCTTGAAAAAGCCGCACAAGAGAGACAGGGTAAGAGACAGGCCTGGGAACGACAGCAAATCCCTGCTGAGGCAGCCCAGCCCCAGGGAAGGAGGTGCAGCTCCAGGCAGCTTTTTAAATTTTGACAAGACCTTTGCCGAGACACGGATTGTATCGGCGCAGCAGAAAAACGGCGTCGTTCTACCAGAGCACAGGAAAAGAAGAGACAATCGCCCGCAGTGCGAGGTGGCGAAGGCAGACCTGAAGGAAAAGACTTCGAAACACAACCACAAACCACTGAGACCCACAGAGCTCTCTCAGAGGCAACTGGAAAACAAAAGGGCTGTGAACCACTCCGGTGGTAGGTCAGCGCCTGGCACTCGGAGGGATATAGTGCCTAAATGTAACGGGGGTCTGGTCAAAGTAAACTCTAATCAGACAGTAGTTAAAGTGCCTACCGCGCCCACGAGCCCAGGGAAAAACTGGGGCGGATTCCGAATTCCAAAGAAGGGGGAGAGGCAGCAGCAGGGGGAGAGCCTGGAGGAGGCCTGCCGCCAGAACTCCGGCTACCCCTACCTGGGCGTGGGCAGAGTTGCAGCCAAGGAGCGGACAAAAAGCAAGTTAAAGCCTGACAGTGAGAACGATGGGTATGTCCCCGACGCCGAGATGAGCGACTCGGAGACAGAAGTGGCTGAAAAGAAGTGCAGGCAGCAGAGGCTCAGTCCAGACAGCAGCATCGGCAGGAGGACGGACATTATCCGGAGGAGCATCCTGGCAACCTGACTGCACACAGGGACTAGAGGTCACTAGAGTCACTGGGGGTCTAGGGGTCACTAGAGTCACTGCCTGCAAGCCAACTCCACCTTACTCATTGGTGTGAGAGAGGAGCATTCTTAGAGCTACAGACTGAAACTGAAAGCCCATTTTTTTCTGAGTTGTATAAATATGTTTACATGCACTTAAAGCTGTTTTAAGCTCTTTGGTTTTTTTTTTTTCCCCACTGCCCCATCCACACTCCCTCACTCTCCCCATTTCTGTGAGAAGTTTGAATCTCCCTTATTTGCAACTCTCCTGAGTAAGCAGAAGAGTGACATCACTACTAAAACAGGAGTTGGGATGCACACAACTCACAAAAATCTTTCAAAGGGGCTAGGGTGGCTAGGAGGAATCAGGCTGCATTCATCCCTTCTAGCTAAAAGGCACTGAAAATTTTACTCCTTTCCCCTGACTTCTGGAAAAGCACAAACTCTTAATTTAACTCGTGTGTATTGAATGGAAGATGGTTGTTAGACCATACTGCACTGCACTAGTAAGTCCCATTACAAATGCTCCCTGTCCCTGGGCAGGGGCAGCTCCTTCTCCTCTCTTTGCAGAATGTGTTCTGTTGTGTTCAGTTTGAGCACAGGTGGCAGCTCAAACCCCTCCCTATGCTCCAGAGTTTACATGTAGGTGATGACCAGGCACTGCCACGATGTTGCACTGGAGGAGGAGGAAGGGACAGGGCAGGGCTTGAAAGATTGGGACTGACACAAAGGATGTTCCCAAATGGCTCAGTTCTGGGCAAGGGGCAGGTTTGGGGGTTCTAGCACTCCGTGGAATAACCTGTCACCCATAGTCAGGCACCTGCCTTTGGGAGTGTGATGACAATTCCAGACAGAAGTTTTCTATGGCACTAGGCAGGATGATTTCCCAAAGGCCACCACAGATGCACTAATGATATGTACTGGGAAAGTCAGGCTTATGACACTAAAAGTTTGCTTTAAATGGACATGAATATATATTTTTAAATAGGATAAAATGCAAAGGCAATACCTTGTGATTAGCTCTTTACAGTCAAGCAAAGAAAAAAGTATTTCGTTCTGTTATGGATTAGATTTGATGGAAAAGGGAACTTGTATTCTGATTGTGTACTTTTTTAATAATTGCAAGTGGCAATAATGAGTAAGCTGTGAGCAATAATATGAACAGGTTGTGAGGATACTGTTTCGTACTGAGTAGAGTGCACACATCGCAGTGGAGCATTAGGAGCCTGTACATTTTGGAATTTTTCATAGATGTAGGAGAGGTGTGTACTGGTGAATAAGTTGTAGCAGCGATGTGTTAACAGAGAGACAGGCATAAAGAGCCTCCTTCTCCTCTCCTTTCCCACTCCCAGCCTGCTGTTACGGCATCCACTCACCTTGGAATGTCTGACCCTTGCTTCCCAAGGAGGGAGCACTGACAGTATGGAATTCCTCTGCCCTAGGACTGAGGAATCAATCAGAAAATAAAAAAGGCTTAACATCCTATCTTGCTATGCAAGTTAACATTATCAATTAATGTTTCACCAGAATGCATCCCTGTTTTAAAACTTGGAAGTCTTAACCTTTTGAGGAAGGGGAATTTTATGTAAGATAATACACTCTCAAAATCCTGTTGCTGATCCCAAGAAGTCAGAGTAAATATATGAGTTACAGAGGTGAAAGGCAGGGCACTGGTGACTGAGGTTACACTGTCACTCTTGGGATGTCTTCAAAGTATAAACAGCAGACAGACAATAGGTAAAAGCCAGTAAGTGCTACTCGACATCCAGCAACGTTCTCCGGACAGGCACTGGTATTTTCTGTTAGAAAGAAGCTCATGACCACACAGGAATTGTCAAGCCATAGATGGAATACCCTAAATTTGGATTCTGAGTAAACCTTGAACCTCACAGCCCTTGGACAGAGGTACCTTGTTAATTTGCACTATGATGAACACTGATGTTGTGCAGAGTGAATGCCTTAGCTGCTTTGTCCCCTGGCACTGAGGGCAAAAAGCTTTGTGAGGTTTCCAGTGGAGCTGACCCCAAACCAAAAAGGCTGTGGTACGACCAGCTCTGTAGGTTAGTTTTGTCCCTGTGCTTAGCCCTCAGCAGGAGGTGTTGCAGGTAGTGCAGTGACAAACCCACCCCTGTGTTTTACTGGGATTTGCTGGATTTCTGTTTCCAAGCGTGACCTTTCCTTGTGCTGACCGACCAAGAGATCTTTGATATGATCCGTGTGTTCTGTCCAACTGTAGGCTAGTTGAACGTCTGTAGAGTTGCCTGGAATGCCATTTGTTAGGTTATAAAGTCACACAGATCTAAATGAAGGGTTCATGTTGTGTACAAATCTTGATTTCAGAAGTTTGAGACAATTGTGATGACATTTGTAAAACTTGTACAGATTTTTCACTATGTGCCTAGCTTTGGTGTCCATTCAGCTGAAATTGATGAAAAAAAAGGTGCATGAAAAGAAACAGAAATAAAAAAGTATATGTAGAGATGACTATTTTATATTACATGGCCCAATCCTGTATTTATTTTCTCCCTTTTTTGAAGTATTTCTAAAGACCTAGTTGAAACAGCTGTATTTTTTTGTTAAAATATTCCGTAGAATTGTGCCTTTTGTCTGTATGTGAATAAATGCTGTACATTTTTGCAGTATCCTTGCCAGCAGTGGTTTAGACCTCCCCATGTTTGTATTTGGGTTCTTACAAAAACACTTCACTGCAGTGATCTGAATTAGTACAGGTAGCACCATGCACACTGCAGCTGCAAGATTTTGTAAATTTTTAAGGTTTTTTTAGGCCTGCTTGTTACTGACAGCTGTGCCCATCAGCACACTGTGTGGTTTTCCCCTTGGCATCCTCAAAGAGATGTTGCTTACTTCAAAACATTTATGTTTGTAGACAGAGGATGTCCTTGCAAAGTCCATGATCTTTGCCCGTGTTCCACTGCAAAAAGGAACAGGAGGTTTGAACTCGTGGATCTTTGGGATAATCAGGCTGAAAGTTCATCCACACTCTGAACTGGCTGGGATCATGCATTACTGAGAGAACATTTTCTTGTATAGCAGGATTTCCAGGAGATGAGGATTCCTCTAAACTCCAGATGCAGAAATATGGAATGGACTTGGTGCCAAGCAAGAAGAGGCAAGGCAAGGCTGTGAGAGGACACACTGAGCAATGCATGTTGAAAAAACCAGATCTCCCAATTTGAGAGCAACATGGGAGCAGCCTCCTCTAGCCACCTCAGGGAAATGAAGGGAGGTGGTGGGTGTATGATGACCTCCATGTCACCACATTCCTGTTTGTGGTGCCACGAGGCAGACGAGGACAGAAACCTTTCCTTTTCCTGTGTCACCTGCTGGAATTCCTGTCCTGTCCCTTCCCTTCACAGTGAGGTGCTTGTGCCATCCCTGCAGTTCCTGTTCTGGCAAACAGCCACCACGTAGCAGCTGCACCCCAAGGTGAAATGAATATACCCATAATTAACAGAGAAGCATGTAAGTGCCCTTCTGTGCCTCCAGGAACAAATACTCAAATCCTGAGAAGTGCCTGCCCCTTCCAGCCAGGTTTCACTTCCCAGCCAGAGCCTGCCTTTGAGGAGTGAAGGGGATTAATGGCTCACACAAAATCTTCCAGGTGTCCTGTCATCATCT
This sequence comes from Irena cyanogastra, assembly GCA_013397155.1. Classification (NCBI taxonomy): domain Eukaryota; kingdom Metazoa; phylum Chordata; class Aves; order Passeriformes; family Irenidae; genus Irena; species Irena cyanogastra. Next base: position 103,620 of record VWZV01009535.1, on the reverse strand, counting down.
CAGCTGTGCATTATGCAGATGGAAACAAGGTGCCTGGTACTTGCCTGCCTCTGTATCACTCTGCTGATTGATGAAAACCTCACCCAAACAGACGCTTGGAGCTCCTGAAAAATGTATCCATGTTGTTTTGGAGAATCTTTGACATCTTTTAACCAAATCTGAGATTTAGAGATTACACTGGATACAGGCATCTATCAAAAAGAAAAAGTAGCCACTGTAGGAACTAGTGGCTTTCCCTGCAGCAAGCAGGAATTGTTTCTGATGGTTGGCTCCATCTTGCAGGCTCTACCTGAACAGCCAAGATTGCAGGAGCCAGCACAAAATCTTGCTTCCAGAGGGGACCAGCCCAGCTCTGTCCTCTAAAATGCAAATATGGTGATGATCCACTGCCATGGACACACTGGTTTATTAATCCAAATGAGACATTTCTGTCAAGCACTGGGCAAGCACTATCCAGCAGCTGAATGAGAGGTTAGAAACCAGAATTGCAGTCTTCACATTTAAGTGGAAGGACAAGCAATTATGTCAGTTAAGGCCAAGATGTGAGCACTTCAAAATCAGTCAAACACCTATCAAATGCTTGTAATATATGCTAAAAGAGAAAATGGAGTTCGGCTGTAGTGGTAGAATGATAGCTATGACATCAAAAAAACCTAAGTACATGAGGATTCCTACATCCTGGCAGCTGTAGAATTGAAACCCACTATTTCAAAAAGCATAAGGGCTGGAGGACTTCACCTTTGTGCAAATTGAAGTAAGAGAATGGAAGTTCTCAGATACGTCCCAAACTAAGAAAACAGATCAACAAAAAAGCAAGGCATTTTAAAATAATGATAAAATTAATAGTATATTAGGAAGAAAAAGCACAACTGCAGGAAGATAACAGAGCTTAGAGAAAAGCTGTCTGAATAGCCACAGCAGCATTTTCATTATTACCTGCACCTTAGGGGCATCAAACCAAACTGAACTGAATTCTTTACACTGGAAGGCAACAGAGGCATCCTGCAGCTTAAACACTGACTATCAAAAGAGCAACTCTTTAGCACTCATGCTGTAATGAGTCTAATTATAATTCATAAAGGATCTTCAAATTGTTCCCAAGTTACCTGCACTATAAAGAAAAATTAAAGACACTGACTGCACACGAGCAAAGCCAAGATGAATTTCAGTAAAAGTGTTACCTACTCCCTGTACACAATCTCGTTACAGTTGGAGCTACGGGATTTTAGACCAAAAAACCCTGAATGTGCCACAGCACTGTGTCAGATTTTTTCATTTGCTGCATTAAAGGACTGGAATGACAACATTTTGCAGTCTTCTTCCAATCTTTATTGTGCATACAGAGACAAGATCTTCATCCACTCCCTTTCTTACCAGAATTTGTTTTAAGTTTTACAAGCCTTGCTGTGCTTTTGACTGTAGTGCTCCAATGTGAAGTTTCTCCAGCAATCCTCCTAACTCCCAACATGGTGAATGATAAAAACACGTGTTTAAATATTTTCAAGATCCTTCAGGGAAACAGCTTTTTTGTTCTGTGTAGTTACCAGGCTGAGCTGTAATGAAACACAAGCAGATGATAGCTTCATAATAATTCTTTGTAAGATCAAAGTAACGGTAGAACTTCCATACTGAATGTGTCATGAAGGAGAGAGAACAAGCACAGGCAAGTATGAATTTGGGATGAACAGCAGAATTTACAATGTACTCTGTAGATGACTACTGCTTTTGTCTTATTTCAGATCCCAGAGAATACAAGATGATAGGAAGCAGGAATACACTTTTAAAAGACACCTACAGGATAGATGTTTTAAACTTGTGCAAACATTATCTTCTATTTTTTATGTTTCTTACTGAATCACTGTTATTTCAGAATAAGCAAAGATTTACAGTCATTGAACTGACCACAATAAAAGTGTAATTTCTAGGCTCCCTACTAGTCCATATTTGATACAGTTTTACAGTGAGGGTGGATAATGTAGTGAGAACACACAAGTCAGAAAGCAGCCCTCAGCCTACAGATTAGGAATAGAGAGAATCCTCACTCTGAATCTGATGGAATTCACATGTGAACATTCAGCCTTCTGGGGCCTAGGAGAGAGTAAAGACCCAGATTCAGAAGAGGGAACATTCTTGCAGCACTACTGGAGACCTTTAACAGGGACAGTGCCAGTATGTGTTTTTTTGGGGTGGAGAGAAAAGAAAAGGCTTGGCACAGCTGTTCTGAAGACACTACAGAGCAGCCAGGCCTCTGCAGTAACCTCTGCCACAAGGGCAAGGCAGTTCTGAAGTCTGGCAACAGCATTTGGGCTGCATAACATCAAATCTCTTTGTTATCTTTCAGAGAAAGCCTGGTGAGGAACAGCTAATTACCAATGTTTTCAGGAACGGCAAGACCTCTTCCTCTGTGAGCACCGAGGCTGTGAGTTTATTCCCTTGAAATGTGACACAAGGATGTTTGGGTTTTTATGGGAAGACAGCATCTTAGAAGCATTAGAGCTAAACAGATCCACATAACAAACAGGAGGTTAAAAAAAATTCCTCTTTCAGAGCAAATCTTCAGCAGCTGAATAGACCTTGTCATGACAGAGAGCATTTAGAGCCAGGAACCACAGCTTATGTTATGACAGCTTGGCAGCTATGCCCATTTATTCACTGCTGTTGGGAAAAAAAAAAATGCCATTTGTCCTAACTGAGCAATTTAGGTCAGCCAAACATCTCCTCTCTGCAGCTCACATGGGGTCACCCACATTAACAAGCTGTCATTTGCAAATGGTTTTCCTAAATCACTGTAAAAAAAAGCAGGAGGCAGAAAGACCATCTTTACTTAATAGGAGGCCAACTTGAGTAATGAACTTCCTTGGCAAAAAAATGAACTCTGTGTATAAACCCCCATGGGATTTGCTCAAGTTGTATAGCTTAAACACTATGGAAAAATTGAATACTGAGAGGGATACACTCTCTCTCCTCTACCTCTCCTATGGCCTGGAAGGAAACAAGCATTTCCTACTCTGCACAATTTTTACCACTGTAGGAGCTGCTGAAGCTGTCACACACAGCCAGTGGTAACTGCAGTGGGTGCACTCCAGTAGACCTGCTCCATGCAAACAGGAGCTACAGTTATTTAAGGGTGTTTTTTTGTCTTTGCTAACTTGCCATTTCTAAAGCTGGAAATGCCTGTACATCTTCATTCACACTTTTTGAACTGTGCAGGTTTAATTCATATCAAACTGGTTTCCACAAACAAACAAACCTAAGCTGCCAAATAAACATCCTGTCAGAAGGTGACATGTCCAAAATCCAAGCTTGTTAAAATCATGTTGGTAATAATGCTCGTAGATGATCACCTCTGCCTCAGGAATGATGTAAAGTGAGTACTTTTGCATATTCCATGTGCCTGGATAACACTTTTTGTGAGCTGGGTACCTGTTGGGATGCTGTGGCTGCTCTCTGTTCTGCCTGGTTCAGCCGCCTCTGGAGCCTGTTGATGTGTTCCCGATATTCCATCATCAGTGTCTCATCCTGCGGAAACACAATCTCTCATCACAATGCCAAATTCTTTTTCAGTGAATCCACTCATTCTGTAGCAAAAAAAAAAGCTTAACATAAGAGGACCGTCAGAAGTGGAACTGTTTTCTCCTTACAATAGAAGCCTGAGGACAAACTGCTGACATGACATAGAGAAATTCCAGCTCAAATGTGACATCATCTGACATTTCCAATCAATCAATCTGCAGGGGAAGTTTTACTCATTTCACCATCTTGAAGCAAGATGGATAAAGGCTGACATTTTAATTCAGGTTATTTAACCCATGCAACCTTACAATGTGAATGTTTTGGCTATTTAGCTCAGAAGAAAGAGGAGTACAGTAGATAATACAAATGGGATGATAAACCTGCTACAGCTCTCCTCTGTTCCCTTCAAAGGGTCTGTAAAAAGCCTTTCTTAACCAGCCTTTACTCACTTCTCTCATAATTTTTGTCCTCTAAATAACACAGCACTACCAAAAAACAAGACAGAAGGATTTATCCTGGATAGAACTGGATGTTATCCCAGATTTATAAGGCTGACAGGAAAGCCCTTTCCTAAAGTGGCCATTAATTATTGAACAAGGCACATTCCAAAACAGCCCTGCCCTTAATCTTTAATGGACAGTGCTTTTAGCTATATGCATATATGGACAGAGAATGTAAATTCTGCATACCCACAGCAGGTGGAGAACTTGGTGTCTCTGTATGTGCTACATTGTCCGTAATCCCAGTGTGCCTGCTCCTGTTTAGGGGCTTACAGGAATGCACAGGCAGAAGTAAATACAGAAATATTTCCTGAAATTTGTCCAGAATTGCTAGATTAGTCACTTAGAAAGATGATTTCTTCTTTCACTTCTGTAATTTGAGAGTAAAGTTCATTTGCCTTCTTGCCATTGGAATATGTCAGTCAGCAAAACACTGAGGCTTCCCAATTGTTACTGACTATCCCTGACAAAAATCCTTAATTTTCTCCAAACTAGCAACATAACTCACCTAAATAGGTTTCTGCTAAAGATCTTAGTGTATGCACATCAGGTTGTAACTGGAAGTAGCTGTCACATCAGTCATTATCTTACCTCGGCTACCTTCTCATTTACTGTTTCCAGCTGGGAAATGAGCTCCTGGCTACGGAGTTTTTGTTGACGCAGCTCACTTCTGGGAATCAGAAGCAAAGATGCTGATTAGCAAACAGTAGTACTTCAGTTATTGGAATGTAATTTCATAGATATTTCTGTGAATTGTGGAGGCTTGTGGTGGGTTTTAATTACAGGGTTACTCTTAAAAACACCCATTCCAAAAGCACCACATAGCACTTCTTCATGCTGTGCATTCCAAACTGTAATGGCAGAGGAACAAGATGTATTTGTTGGAATCAGCAAGACTTTGTCAAGAGCACTTGACATTTTACAGGGTTTTTTTTCCTGTTTATTGAATCTTATTTTGGAGGCACGCTATCTAGTGTGCAATAAATAAAAGCTGCATTTTGCACAGTAAGTTCAATATTGAGATTAACATTCTAATTAGTGTTCCATAACCAGATCTCAACATAGGCATTTTTAAAGGTGCTTTGAAGTACCTAAAAATAAATCATGGTATACTTGTGAGACAAACAACAATGTGACACTTTGTGAGGAAAAGGAAAATACCACCTACTTCAAAGCAGTCTTTTTGCTTTTATACTGAATGAGTTTTAGTGATCCTCAACTTACACAGTATTGAAGACAAAAAACATCTGGGTTATGACAGACAATCTCTGAGCTAGTGCCTAAAGGAAACAGTTCTTGCTTACTGTCAGCACAAGAAGAAGGATGACTGAAGACACAACTCCAGTAATTTTGGCCAGGGAAAGATGCAAACCTAACTGAGCTCTAACCTCTGACCAGTCTCTCTCACCTGAAATGCCCTACCTGTTGCTGAGACTGCATGCACTGCAAGGGAAGCTGAAGCCTTTATTCTTTTTGAGGGAATGGAGGTAAGGTAGCAGATACTTTTAACTTGAAATCTTCATCTTAAAGTCTGCTATTTTAATGGTGACACTTAGTTCTCAACAATAATTTGCTTTTATAAACTTTTAAACTTAGTACTTCATAAAAGTTTGAAAACTGATACATGGCACTTGAAATACAAGGTTGCAATGCATCTGTAGCATCAGGTCACCACTACATTTGGTGAGGAGTTTCCACTCACCTGTTCTCAACTCACCTTCTTAACATCTTTCACCAGTCCCAGGTAGATATCACAAAAACAGTGGAACAACTTTGAACTTTCATAGAAATGAAAGTACATAGGCAGATATTTCGATGTTGTTAAACAGTTAAAATCACATATAGATTATACCTGTTATCACATGGGAACACTTTTATATAAAGTAAGAATTAAGATTGCAGGATCAAGACAGTATGTTAGCATGTAATACTATTCTTGTAATTTGTCCTCTGTAATTGGTACTAAGCATCAAATGAGGCATTTTCAATATAGGAGACCAATTTTTAGGTGCCCTAGAAATTCTCAGTTACTGAAAGGAGCCTGTCTCCTGTGCTTGTGCTGAGGTGTGGAATTAGCATGCTTAGCAGCACAGACCATAAACAGAGTTTACAGGCTCATACACAGCTGTGATCAAGAAATTATTTTTATAATGAGATCACACTGAACACATATTTAAAAGGAAACAGTTTAACCTTGTAAGCATAAGGAAATGTGATGGCTATTGAGCCAGACAGTTGATTCATTCTGAGTGCTAACCCTCCCCCAAACACAACTTATGAGATCTCAATATTAGAACTGAGCACTAACCCCAACTGCTGGATAATTACATCAGCCCCCACTGCACATTGTCTTTGCTAAGTGAGTAGGAAACAAAAGGTGAGCTTCCAGCATTTCAGCAGACGGGTGATAAATCCACCAGCTGCAGCAAGTACTTCCTGCAAAGCTCTCATGACAAATATAGCATGTGCCAGCTGTTTTTTTGGTTGAATTATACTATAATATGCTTCAGTTACTCTTAGTAATTATGAATTTTGTATACTGCCAGTACCTGCAGCTGTCTCTCATCCTGGTAATTTTTTTTTCTTTAATGAACATCTTAAAATGAGCAGCTATGGCTGCCAAACATTGCACAAGTGCAGCCAAGAATACTGTTTCAGAAAAAGAGGCAACTTCTTCATCTCAAGATGCCATGCAATTCATTCCATGTACTGTACAGGATGCAGGGAAAAGCAGAAAGCATTAATGGCCAACACTTCATATATTGCCACCAAAAAAGGTCATTCCTCAGAGGCAGACTCAATCACAGAAAAGATAAAAACTGAGAACTCCAAACCCCACACATGCCTACTGATGAGTCAGGGACTCTAACTATGACAGAGAAATGTGTCAGAGGCAAAAACTGGAACAAAGACACCCAAAATAGCTGCAATCAGATGGCTTAAGCTAAGCAAAGTCTTTAAATATAAAAACAATATAGCAAGGATTCTCTTTTGTTAAGTACTGACAATTACAATGCAAGTGACTATTAAGGAAATTAAGCCATTCTGTATAGTTACTCAAGTAAATGGGTTTATGTTACAAGTGTTTTTTATTCCCCCCCCCAAAGTTATATCTTGCTACTAGACAATAATGGCAGATGAATAGGATTATTAATTTGTTAGTTCACACTGTGTATTGTTACTGTATTTTATTACTTTTATAATTAAAGAGTTCAGATTTTAAAGCTCCTTAAATGCAATATTTCATGAAGTCAACTTACTCCCTTTATTGTTTCAGCCAATGTTTATAAATTGTTTCGTGCACTCTTTTGTAGAGGAACAGACCTGTGTACACCTATTTCTACCCCTATTTAAGCTAAGCTGTACCTAAAGAGAGCAGTCATCCATGGGTCTGACAGGCCAAAGCAATATCCATGGCAAAGTTGAGAGAACGGTCCATTTCCTGTCAGGTTTTCATGTTAGAGGATTGACCTTTTCCCCTGTCTGCAGATTTAGTCCACTGAAGGGCATTCTGTGATGATTCAGTCATTTGAATAATTCTAAAACTTTGTTTAGCCACGTGACTCTTACTCTGTTTCCTGCTCCAACCAGAATCATGTTCAACAAAAATAAGCAGAGGCTGGCAAGGGCTTATCTGCTTACCTGCAAAATTCTCTCTCTATTTACCCCAACTTTTCATTCTCAGGGTAAGTACATAAAAAAAATCTACAAAAAATACTGATATGCCAATGAGATGGGATTAACCATCTTTTGTCTTTGTGCATTTATCTACAGACCTGTAAAGGTGGGCTTTACAGGTTACTCTTATCATTTAAAACTTATTTTTAAAACTTGCATGCAGTCTGTCACTTCATTTTATTTGAGCAGATGCTGGCAGACTGAGCTACCCTGGTTTTGCCTGAAATCTGCTGTCAAAACTGTCTCTTTCAACCCTTCCCATTCTACCCTCTGTTCTGTCATTACTGAGGTTTATTTCCTTCCAATTTACAAATTTCCTAAACATTCCTTTGGTATTGCTGATTCCACTTCCTATGTGCTGCCATTTATTCTTCTCAGCTGAAGTCTGAGGAGCTACAGAGCTCTACAGTGATGCTGTAAGGTAACAAGAGCAGTCTGAGCCAGTCTCTTCCCCCAGATGTGGCCAGAGGAACCATTCTTCTGGATTATAGTGCTTCAGTGAAAGCAAGAGCCTTTAAAAACTTGTGCACACTTTCCTCACTTCTTTCAAAAGTAAATTGTTTCAAATGAAGACAAGAAAAGTAAAAAGCTGGCAGCACTTGACATTGGTTTTTTTACCATGGCTGTCCAGAGCAGATCACCTTAACTTTTTGGGACATTCAAACTGAGAGCCTAAAACTTTACAATTGGAAGCTCTACACGCTGTAGATGAGCAACAACAGCAACATGGATTTCTTCTAGTTCTTATCAAATTCTACACTTATTTGTGGAGAAGTGACACTGGAGATCAAAATAGCTTTTCAATATTAAGTCTGATTTGGTTATTTAGATTACATGGACAACATTCCACATATACAGGAGGAGTGAGAATGAATCAATTAGTAATTCAAGGATCAGTTAAACTATTGAACATAACATATTTAAATTATTCACCAAGACTTAAAAGCTCTTTTTGTGTTATCAAAGAAATTACATTTTGAAATAATTTTGACAGTTTTATAAAATTTCTATACTTCTGTTTTCCAATTAAACCCCTATAAAGAATATGAAGGATGAATTTTTTTACAACTTTTTACAGTGATAACTCACTTTATAGTATTTTACCACTATTTTATAATTGTAAACTTTGCTGTCTAAGTTCACTTCAGTACATATCATTAGAACTCAAGGTACATTTAAAATGGATGCAGTCAGGGGTCAGAGCAGTTTGGTTTCTGACCCTGCCAGAGTAGACACTGTGGGAATAAAGGGAATAAACTTGGCAGTGAGTTGCTGGCCCTGCTGCCAAGAGCAAAGTTTGTATTTGCAATGATGGCCCGTGTCACAAGGAGCACTGACCTCCTTAGATACCTTCAGGCTTGACTGGCACCAGGATAGTGAAGCAAAACTGGCTCCTTGCCCTTCTGCAAGGTGAAGATGAGGTCTGTTACCAGTAAAGTCTCCTTGAGATGCATGCAGCATCTTAAGATGCTCAGAGGGAAGAAAGCTCTTCTCATAAATGAAGGCTGGAGTACATTTGTATGAAGAAAATGTAAATGTAGTTTAGTCTACAAGTATTCAGTGCACTGCCTCCTGTTTCAGCACTGGTTCTGAATTCCAAGTTCAGTTTTATCAGCAACAGCTACATGTTTAACTTGAATGAGATGCAAAGGTCCACAAAAGCACAGAATAATTTCCAATGAAGCCTGGAAGTATCAATTTACTTATCAACACTTCTATCTACAGATTTTTCACTGATCTACTAAATTCTTCTGTTATTTACATTATGTGCCATACCATTACAATTTGCAAAATTTACTTTTACTTTTTTTTTTTCCAGATCAGAAACGACCTAACATTCACTGATGCTGCTTCATTCCTTAGAATGATTTAATGCTTCTTTTGTGTATATGGATTACACCTCAGCAACAAAACCCTGCAGACTTAGAACATGGCAAATGAGCAGCACAGAATGTGGAAAAGTTGGCAGCTGCTGCTGGTAAGTTTAATAAAGAAGCCAAAATGCTTCAGACACCTTCATATGGAAAATGAAAGCAATGAGAATTGGAAAACCACCATGACTTTCAGGCAAAGGAATGGGAAACACCTACACTAACAAATGGGACACTGAGTCAGTGTTTATGGGAGCTGCACCAACAGCAACCTCCTGCTGAAATGCAATCTGAAATGCGTCCCCCACACACACGGATAGGACTTGGTTAGGAAGTTTATAACTTCCTAACAAACCACTCAGCTATAAAACACATTAGCATGCTGCAAGAGTAATGATTCTTGTTAAGAACTGTATTTTTGTTAGAAAATTAAATTCTGCTACATGTCACCAGCACATCCTCTGCATTTGGTCATGTATTTACATGCATCCTCTGTTCTCTTGGGACCCCACCATGAGGCTCGGTGAGAACATTTCCTGCATTAGCCTCAAGAGACCTTCCAAACACAGCCTTTAATTAAGAATAGATTAATTAATCTGTTACCAGTATCAATCTTATTTTCTGTTCTTATTGAAATTTCCCTGATAAATGCATTTGCTGCAAAATTATTCTGCTTTTTAAATAATCAGCAACTTGATTTTAGTTCCCAGCACAGTGAGAAGCTGTTTGCTGCTTTGTACTTGCACTCAAAATGTTATTGTGATAGATGAAAACAAATATGATAATTATTCATTTATAGTATAAGCAAAGACTTTTGTGCTGAATAACTACTACAATGTAAATTCTGGAGCTAATTTTCATGTCAACTGCATTCTGCATTGCTGAGTGTGGCAATGTATATAAGGTGAAAAATAAGCTGGCTTTAAAATTTCCAGATAATACTGATAAAGTACAGTTAGATTACTTGTCACCATGATATCAGAGCATCACAGCACAGATTTAATACCAAATTCCTGATGTCAGTCTAAATGAAAACCTTCCTGTTTCTATTGCCAGCTTCCTTGCCAGGTAGAGCAAATGCCTGATAAAGACTTCTATTTCCAGCTTATACAGTATGAGAAAGCATAACACACAAAACCATATCATAAAGTAACTGATTAGCTTTTAGACTTGCACCAAAATATCTACTGAAGACACATAAATAGGGACATTTTCAAAATTTACAACCCAGTTTTCATCGAGGTTCACAAAGCAGACTTCCTTGTATTTTCTGTGTCAGCATTTTGGTGCAGATAAATAAGGTCTAAATCTTTTGGTCTGCTGTAACAACATTTTAACAGTAAGGGTTTTAGAGGGAAAACAGCTGTATCACAAATAACTTTTAATTATTTTGGAAGTCTGCAATTTTCCCCTTTTAATTGGAACTTGCTGAACCACATCCAGGATCTAGTGATGAACCTAGATGCTCAGCTGTGAAGTTTTGCATTTTGATTTACAGAAAATAAACTACAAGTTTTAGAGCTAAAATTTACCTTAGCATGAAAGATTGCAAAATAATTTTCTTCTCCAGTTAGCGCATTTACAAAAGAAGCTAAAAAAGTATCAGTAAGAGCCAGCTAATAACATACAGTGAAGCTACACCACTAAAACTGTCAATGAATCAGCACAGCTCCCAGTGTCTCACAAACATGTCTCTTGTCTTCTGAAAGAGACTTTTCCCTTTTCTAAAGAACTCTTTAATAATAACCTTTGCAAAGTGCAGGATGTTTTAAGGGAAAATAAAGCCAGCCTGAATCTGAACAGGTAAGGTAAAAAGCCCCCTGTAACTGTTTGCTTGGGGAAGGTAAAGATGAGCACATACTTCACTGCAAAGATGGATATCCAGGTTAACAGTAGTGGCAAGGCAGATTTTCCTGGCTTGTGTTTAGAGAGCTGGGTTCTATTTCCACTCACACCACTGGAATTCTGACAGCCAATAAATTCCAAGCCATGCTTCAGAAACTGTAACTACAGAAATTGCATGAGATACTGGAAATATGATTGAAGCTGAGGATATGTAAATCATTACATTAATAATAAAACATAAAAAACCCCAAGACTACCCCAAAGGAAATGCAAGGTAGAATTCCCAGGTTCCCAATTTTAATAGGGAAAAGCTTTGCTTTCATGTTAACATGATAATAAAGCAACTTCTAAAATCAGTCTGAGCAAAGAAGCCCGTGAGTGCATCACTTTAAGTGACTAAAGGGCTGCTTCAAATTTATCAAGTTAACAGAGCTGCAAAACCTCAGTTTTTGTTCTTGAACCCACTCAAAGACAATGCAATGTTATATTCATTTCTAACTACTTTAATTTTAAAGAAATTAGACTTATGAAATAAGGCTTCCTAGTTTAGCAGTTATTGTGGACCAGTGGGTCAACCTCCTCCACTTTACTTATTGTTTTGAAGAAGAGGAGATCTTGTGGACATAAACTTCTCTACAGTTCTACAAAAATACCAGGCTAATCTAATATCAAATTAATAGCCTACGTGAGCTAACTGATAGAGTTTCCTGAGCCTAGAAATGAAATAAGGCATAGGAGAAACTTGCAAAACTGAAAATATTCTTACATTCTACACTGCAAAATTCAAGTATCAGCCTAGAAATACGGATGAATTAAGAGAAAAGTAAAGTTTATACCGTATTTTTCTTAGGAGAATCACACAACCCATTTTTATCTTCATTTATAACAGCAACTGCTCAGAAGAGCACATTAGATGTACATTCCAAGAGGTTTTTGTCCAGTTTATTTGAGAAGTCTGGAGATTCACTCCACAACTGATGTTGTGGCTTTTCTGAAGAGGTACAGAAGTTCTCATAATCCCAAGTAAAAATTGTCTAAATTGAGTCTGCTGTATTTTGAAAGAGAAAAATCAAAAGTAATATATTCCATTTACTTTTTGTCATTAAAAAACCTCACACACTATCAACAAGATCATGAAACAGTGCAAGTTTTACTTCAGTGCTAACTTCACAGAGAGCATCACAGGTTCTCTTTAGATCATTCTTTATTTTGCTGCAAGCATATCTTTGAGTCTGGATGGTTTGTTCTTCATGGTTTCATGGAAACCATTGTGTCTTCATGGAAAAACCTCCTGGTTTTTCACCACAGGTCTACTGCCATACCCCAAACAGCACCTGAAACACACTTTGCAGAAGGAGAACAAAACTGCACTTACTTCAGCTTACTGATCCTGGCTTCTGCAGTTTCAGTGAGGTTTTTTGTTTCTTCTTTCCACCGGTTTGTTGCTTTTTGCTGAGCTATCAAGAGACGTCTGAGCTCAGTGGTGGACTTGTGACTGGTGTCCTCCATCTCCCTGAGTCGAGCTTCATACCCGTGTTCTTTCACTGCATGCTCATGCTCCATTGTGCTTATCTAAAAAAGCCCCAGAAATCCAGTACAATCAAATCTCTCACTCTTTACCTTGTTTTTTTCATTTGTTTGACAACGCCCGAGTTAAATTTATAAACATTTGTTGAAAGCGTGTAACATACAATAATTAAACTTCTAATTATATACTCAGAGATACGTGGTTCCCAAAGCCAATTTAAGCAAATAGGACAACTGACAATAAAGGATAATGAGCTGTGTATGCTTATTTTTGTAAGTAATTTTTATTCTTCTCCCTTGTGTTTCCTCCACGGAAACAAGTTAGTTCTTTTTCATCTAGCTAAATGTGTTAGGAGTTTCTTAACTGCATCTGCAATCCTTTGTACATCAGAGGGAAATGAAATCAAGCAGTGAATCAATCTTATCTGTGACTATAATGGAAGCCTGTCTGATTAAAAATGAGACAGACGAAGATTTAGTATATGCTTTCTGTGCTTCATATCCACTACCTCTCTGTTACATTACTCTCATCCTCTGTTTAAGCAAAGGGTTCTGGACTTGTACAAGAGTCCCTGTTCAATTTCACAGCTTTCTTTGTCTTGCAGTGCAAAGTGGAAGCCAGATTTGAGCTGGTCCCCACTCACACCTTGTGAAACTGCTTACTGAGGTTGTCTTCATTGCTCCAGATCCTCTGATCCCTTTTTTTTTTGATATCTTTACACTGCAGAGGGGAAAGTACCAGCTTTCTATGTTCAGAAAGCATGTCAAGGGTGAAAGCTGTTCCTCCCTCCAGAAGCCACAGGTACCATCAATCTGTTGAGGTTACTACTGATTCCTTATCCCACCTGCAGTCTGCTCAGGGGCATTTAATAGAATGTGTTCAAAAAGAACAAACCAGCTTGCAGCTAATAATCTTGTTTGCAGCTAGGCATAGAGAACAATTTCCTCTGTCCAGAAAATAAGAGCCAACACTTGACAGCCACACTATGAAATTATTTATTAGTTACACACTGCCCTGAGAACATGGTGGACACACATGTAGGGGAACACTCTGGGCAGAAACTCAGACAGACAAAAGATTTCTGACACATTAGAGACAATAAATAAACAAAGATGGAGATTTGCATTATTTAATCTATTCATCTTATTTAAAGCAAAGAACATTTGGGGTCTTATCAGGGAGAATTTAATACACATTAAAATACAATTTAATTAGCAGAGACTGAGTTCCCCCATGGATTCTGAGGACACACAATGCAACAGTAAAACTACTTTTAAGCAGAAACCAGGAAGCATCACTGAAACTCTCAATCTTTGTTTCAACATTTAATGCTTTTTTCTTTGAACTGCTGCCTTACTAAGCAAGTATTCGCCTTACATTGCAAAATAAGTAAATAAATAAATAAATAAAACTTACCTTTATTTTAGCTTTTTGTTGAGCCTCTGCTGCCAATTTTCTCAAACCCTCCATTTCATTTTGCAATTGTTCATTCTCTTGCTGAAGTTTTAGTCTTTGTTCACTGACAAAGGCACTCTTTTCTCTTTCTGAATCCAGAGTGCTTTGCAATTTACAGATAACTTCCTGGCAACGAGATTTCTCTTCCTCAGAGCTAAAAGAGAAGGATAGTCTGGCTGCAGCTGAAGAACTGAACAACTCCTGAACCAGAGAATGAAAGATACAGACTGGGAGCTATCCACAGGTCAGCAAAGGTCTTTATCATGATGATGAAATTGATAAAATCAATCTTAGTTTCAGAATTACGGTATTTGATACTATGTCTGCTACTGAAAAAAAAGATTTGACAAAGCCCTAACAACACATACTTAACAGTTTAAATAGTCTCAAGTAGTTTCCATTGCTTTCTCTTCTTACTTCTGTAAACATCTCTAACATCACTTACTTCATTTCCAGTTGTTTCAGTTTAGTTTGTGTCACCTGTAGACTCCGCTGAAGGTCATCTTTGGCGGCTTCTGCAAGTAAATACTTCTGATGCAGCTGCTCGAGCTTTCTGCTGTCAGATTCATGCTCTCTGTGTTCCCTGTAAATCTGAAGAGTAAACTTACGTGTGAGTTTATTCTTCATTGCATCTTATTTTCCCATGATTTAAAACAAAACTGAATTTCTAACATGGCTGCTGCCACTTGAAAAATAGAAAAGTTTCCAAAGATCTGATCCGACTTTTATTTTGTTTTCTGTCTACTGATCTGAACTGGAATATGTACCAGCATTGTTTTGGTTATGCTAAACATCTCTCTTTTATTTTTTACACTTTCAGAGAACTTTCTTTTTCAGTTTGGTGTTGCAGCTTTAAAAGACCTTCTGGATTTAAAAAAAAAAAAGAATGCAAACAACTTTAAAGTAAATATATGAAAATTTACAATTAAGAAAATCTATTCAAAAATAAAATAAGAAATTAATGGAGAAGTACATGAAAAGTGGAAAAAATCTATGTATTTTTCCTTCTGTAGAGAGATCTTAAATGTGATGTAAAAATACATACAATTGCCTTACCTTTTCAAGTTCTTCTTCCACTGCTCTCTTTTCTCTAATGGCTCGTTCAATTTGACTTTGTTTTTCTGCACATTCCTTTTTATAAAAGTAATTTTTAAATAAGATTTAATACATCAAAATAAAAATTCAGGAATTGCTGAAGCCAAACCCTGCCCAGTGTAAATGTAATTCTTGCTGCTGCCATGGATGCATTTGATTATATTTACCTGCTCATTGTTTTCTCTATAGGATCATTCAATATACAGACCAAGACACATAAAATGAAACATTTTTAAAATAAATTTAATGCATAAATAGGTGCATAAGCACCTATTCTTTTGGTCACCTCCATAATTTATTACAAGTTCCTGGTTCATTCAGAAATACGATGTCTGTGATCCACAATCTTTCATATCAGTTTTCCTTTNAGGTGGTGCATGTATATAAAGCATGAAAAAACCTGGGACTGCAATAACTGACGGCTCTTAAGACATAAATGTTTGAAGAATGATTATTATCAATCCACACTGCTTTAACTGAGGGTGTTTAGGAGAAAAAAAGCACAGATGAAGACACCACAAGTGCCATNTACATGAAAAATGGAAAAAATCTATGTATTTTTCCTTCTGTAGAGAGATCTTAAATGTGATGTAAAAATACATACAATTGCCTTACCTTTTCAAGTTCTTCTTCCACTGCTCTCTTTTCTCTAATGGCTCGTTCAATTTGACTTTGTTTTTCTGCACATTCCTTTTTATAAAAGTAATTTTTAAATAAGATTTAATACATCAAAATAAAAATTCAGGAATTGCTGAAGCCAAACCCTGCCCAGTGTAAATGTAATTCTTGCTGCTGCCATGGATGCATTTGATTATATTTACCTGCTCATTGTTTTCTCTATAGGATCATTCAATATACAGACCAAGACACATAAAATGAAACATTTTTAAAATAAATTTAATGCATAAATAGGTGCATAAGCACCTATTCTTTTGGTCACCTCCATAATTTATTACAAGTTCCTGGTTCATTCAGAAATACGATGTCTGTGATCCACAATCTTTCATATCAGTTTTCCTTTCTGCACACACAACTACAGTTAAGCATGGAATGCTGAGTTTAGTGTATCTCTGAAAGCAACAGGGATACTTAAGAAGTGCCATCACATGGGAAATATTTTCTAGAGCACAGATCTCACTGTCAAAATGCCTCTGAAGTCATCTCTGGAGACGTGCAGGATGTAATGTGCTATACAGTAACGGAGGAGTGTCCTACACAATTACTCATTAATCACATGTTGATTGACCTAAAATACTAAATTCTAGTGGAAGTATTTGAGTATTTTTATCAATCAACTCCATACCATCTGAAGAGCTGAAACTTCTTCTGTCAGCCGAGAAACCTGCATGTTACATTGCTNTTTTGGTTCTTGTTTAGAATACATGTCTAGACAATAAATGCTGAAGAGGATGGTGCTATCAGCATGATGCCTTGCCACTTATCCAAACTCTTGTGAGAAAGCTGCTTCTGTTGACTATACACCAGCTTTTCACTCTGAGGAAAACTAAAAAATCTTCCTATTCTTTCTAAATGTCATAACTTACTTCCTTTCTAATTCTTGCAGCAGTATTTTCTGCAAGTTGAGACATTTCGTCCTGCAGTTTTTTGATCTCTTCTTCCTTTTGTTTCTCCCCAAAGAGTGCCTAGAAGAAAAATAACAAAATGAAATATGACTGATATTTCTATGTGATACTAAGAGCACTATGAGAAAAATCCACACTGCTCAAGACACCTTCTTTTCCTTTTTACTTTGGAGTAGCTGACACTGAGACTCAGTAACACTGAATCTGAAAACATGTTGCACTAAATGCACATTCTTGTAAATCAGAACCACATGAAGAGTTAGTGTCAGTAGATGCCTTTTTCTATTGGGACTTAGAGATTTTGGCTGAGCATGGAATTATACAGAAGAAAGCACAGGAACCCAGAGCAAAATTTCCACCTCAATCTCTTACAGAGCAGAGAGAAAATTTAAAACACAAAGTGTTAACAGATATGTATATTAATGTGCATCTTTTTATTCTGTTCATTATTTGAACATTTTTTTTTCTTATGTTCATTGAATTTTCTTCCCAGTTTGAAAAATTCAGGATGTTTATGCCAGAGCAGTAAATTAAGAATTGTCTGCTTTGTTTTGGCTCCTTGTGCCATGTTTTCATATAAATATTTTTGACATAAACATTATTCTATTGTAGTTTAATCACACATTGTATATAAAAGTTTCTTTTAAGGCCCCTCCCCATGTCTAGGTTTCTTTGTTGATGACTCTGCACTTCTCTAGTTTCCTTTGTCTTCTCTTTAACTGTTACAAATTCATAACAGAACCTTCTTTTTTTTCCTGACACCAGTATTTGGTAAGAAACTCTGAACTCTAGTCAAAAACTTCGGAAGATTCCTGTTTAGGTACAGTATTATCATTTAGATGTCCTTTATCCAGGCATTCAAAATATGATTTCAAGTTTATACTGTATGACAAATCTGAGTCATGAGTGGTCACATCCCAGTTTGCTCTCTGTGCATGACTAACTGTAGCCCAACAGACACAAAAGAAGCTAGCTTGTGTATCCTAAATAATCATGATTTCTAGGAAATACCTTCATCCAATGACTTACCTGACTTTTTTGCAGGTTAGCTTCTTCCAAGAGCTGTATGCAATCTTGGACTTTTGCAACAGCATCATATGTCTCACTCTCTAGATTGGCAGACTTGGTCTGAAGCTCTCTGATCTGTTCCTCCAGGGCTGCTTTTTCTGTTCTCAGCTGTTCAGCATCTTGAGCAGTCACACACAATCTACAAGACAGTAGAAATTTGACAATGTGATGGTTAATTAGGACACTGATCCATTCAAACTGAGCTGTTACTAAATATCTATTCATAAATTGCCCAAATTGCATTGTTTTCTGCTTGTTTTTAGACAGAGTATTTTGAGTTTGATGATCAATCAAGTCCTAGAAAGAAACAGAATTATAGGAGTTAACTCATATATCTAATCTCAGAAGATCCTTAGAAGAATCCCAGTGATATCCTGGGATACATCACTGAAAATGTTCTATATTAAACCAGAATAGAACAGCCCCAGAAGAAATAAAGTTTTTCTCTGTGGAGGAAACGGAATAATTGGATGTGGGCAATGAAGTTGCAGCTATAGTTTTAGAGAAAGAAAACCACTGGTAATTTCACAACAGCTCAGGAATTCTTATTGTTTAATTATGATTGTCAGTATTGGCAGGCATGAGAAAGGACAAGAGAGCCTCAGAGGGATTGTCAGAAACATCTGTTAGTTACTTCCTAACATGTTTGCCACAAAACATGCAAAGACAGACAACTCCTGTATTTTTGTAGAGCCAGGGTATAAATTTTGCATGTATCTTGTTAGTAGCACACAGTGAGCTCTCTTTTACCTTATTTCTAGCTGTTTTATATTAGACTGCATTTGCTGCAAGCGTTTGTCTGATGCTGTTTCTCTCTCCTGGGCAGACATCCTGTCTTCTTCCTGGAAAGAATGAAAGCATTACCCAGACCTGATCTGAGCTGAACAAAACAAAGATATAGTCACATAAAACAAGCTAGATAACAACTTGCAGTTCATTTAATGGCAGTATTCAGAACATGACTGCCCATTCAGTTGCAACAGACATTATTCCTTTCTCTAGAATACCTTTCTCTCCAATTGACTCTGAAGCTTCTCTTTCAATGCCATCATTTCTTCAAGCTTAGCATTTGCTACCTGCCCATCTATTTTGGCTTGCCTGTGTATAAAAACAAAATCAGTTATTATAGAGAGGAGAAAAAAATGGCTCACTTAACACTTTGTCACAATAGCTGTGAAGAGCAGAAAAGTTCTTACAGGGCAGAAGAGCTTTCCCCCTTCTCCTCCTCCCTATGTGGCACAGAAAGAGGGGAATACCAAATTCCAAAAGTCCTGTGGAAACTACTTCACATTATGAGGAAGGCGTATGCATTAATTAAAGGAGGAAGACTAGGCAATCAAAAACTTTACATAACAGAGAAGTCTTTTGCAGAATCAGATTTCACTTTTTAAAGCAATAAGAGTAGGAATTAAAACAATCATTATACACTTGTAAATAATTTAGTTGATATGCTTTGTAATCTGAATAGTTTTTGTGGGCTGAAGGAGAAGAGGGGAAAAAAAAGGAATATTAGTGAATCATGTTAATGACTAGTGGCTCTTCATCCTCAGTAGAAAAGTCTGTTGAAAAAAGCAACCCTCCCACTCTTTGACTTGGGAACAGAAAGACACAGAGAGCCTTCACCTGGGGTCTAACCCAATTATTCAGGTGCATATTAGGCTAAATTTAAAAACCAGTGACTGACTGTAATAAAGTTAAAAGAGAGCAAACATGTATTAGATTAGCTCATGCAAACTGCAGCACCAATAGTCATGAAAGAAGCTGGAAAATATTTCATATTTCTAACAATCAACTTCAAACAACTATTTCTTTTAGAAGTACTGATTTTGAATTAAGGGGATACAAGTCAAGCATACTGTACCTACATGAAACTCTTAAGCAAAATATACATAATCCAGGCAATTTTACAGCAAATACTTTATTTCAGCCCAATTAATTGGAAAAGTTAATTTGGTTACAATTTCTTTAGGAATGTTTTTACTGTAGTTTTTGCATCTTAAACACATGGTCTTGAGTGTGGGTCCAAAACTTTGACCTTAGTCCATCTGAAACATTGCATCTTTCTCCTACAAGAAGTTCTGTAAATTCAGGAGGATATTAAATTGCCCCCTGCAAAATATTTTAGAAGTGTTGTAAAACAAAATAAAAACTCAAAAGGCAGCATAAGAAAGGAAAAATAAGAAAAACATAAAAAGGTCATAAAAATCAAAATACCTTAAGTATTAACAATGCATTTTAACAACCAAGTTCAGATTCAGATCAAATTCATTGTTCTGCATTTTACAGGCAACAAATTGATTCTAAAGATACTTTTATTCTTTTATTCTTTACTGTAAAATCTAATCTTTAACCTAATCTTGGCAAGTTATCTCTGCTTAAGAGCTTTAAGATTCTGAAATGCAGAACCATGCCCTAGCTATGCCAAGTTTCTTAATTTGTGTGTTTTATCCAGGCCATACAAGCCTAATTTAAAACTCAATTCTCGAACAGACAAGTTTTTTTTCTAAATCTACTTTTGCATTCCTGGCTTAGTTCTCTATTACCAAAATGTAAAACTATTGAAAACATCCCAAAGGATTAGAATTGTCTGCACTATATGCTATATAATCCATGCAGACTACATCTTTACGTTACACAAGCAACTGGTGAAATATTCCAGACTTTTGGAGAAACACTGCAGCATTTTTTAGGGCTAGACAGAGCTGCTGCCTTTAACAATGGGAGTAAAACTGTTTTTAGGAGTGCAAGGACTTGAGGCTGATCTGAGACCAAGGTGAGCATAATCAGTGTTTCTAACTGGAGATGGATAATGACTGAATTTCTTATTTACTCTCAGTTCATAAATCCACTGTTGAATGAAATAAAACTTTAATTTGACATCACTAGTTAAAAGAGAGAACAGACACAGTAAACTGGCATTAAATAGACTTCAGCTGTAAACACAAATAATCATGAAATTGTGTCACAGATATTATTTCTCCTTTCCCTTGATATACTTCAGGAATGTAATTAACACTTCTTTTACATTTAACTTCCACAGAACCTAAGGTTTAGAGCTCTTTATCGATAAGGAGTGAAAGCAAATTTTATTTAAAAAAATTAAAACTTGGAAACTTGTTTGAACATGCAAATTTCAGAACTGTAATGAGTAACCATGTAACTAGCTTTTGAGCAAACTGTGTTCTAATGAAAGCCTATCTTCAGAATCAATTGTGATGTGATACTGACTTTTTTTTCTTTTAAATCAAAGGTCAAATGTTGACTACTTCAGGTAAAAGCTGAACCAAACAACACTAACTTTGAAATATGTTACCATAACACTAATGATGTCTAACAAACTTCAGAGACAGTTACTGAAACCATTTTAACTAAGAGGATGAAATTAGTTTGCAGTACAAACAAGGCCCATGACACAGCAGCAGGTAAGGAAAAACCATAGAAAAGATATTAATTATTTTTCTAATCTGCCTGGTTTATACCTCAGTTGTTTTCGTAGCTGCTCTAGTTCCACATCTTGTTCTGTCACAGTTTTCAGAAACTGCTGATTGGTCTGTAAAATAAAGAGATATTTGTAACATGTTCATTACAGTATTGAAAATGTTATACATGTTACACGTCTTACACTGAGATAGTAAAGACGACCACAAAGGCAGGCATCACCCAAAATGCACAATATTCTCCTTTTCTCCCCTCTCTCCTATTAATTGCTCATGTTCTTCTTGCTTTTTTGACTATTGCTAAGAATTGTTTTCAGGCACTTCCTACTTCTAAAATACTTATTCTGAGTGCCAACAGTTCATTTCAAGACCATCATGGAGTACACCTAAAGTAAAAATCCCAGACTTATTATTTTGGTTTCATTAATAACAACAAAATGTCAGATGAAATGAACTTAGATAATCAATGAGATCCTTCTGCAAATTTCTTACTTCAGATTTTACTATCCCAAATACTTTAACATCAGCAGTGAAAATTCTTGCCTCAATACAGAATCTCATTTCCAGAGCATGCATAAATAGGCTGAACAATTCCAACCTGAGCACATCTAGGAAACATAGCTGTTTTACCACAATAAAAAACATGACTAATTAACATGTCTCCTCACTTCCTATTTTTCAGTTTGTTAGTTCAAAAAAAGGCTTGATGCTTTATCCTATGACATCTTTATGCCTTTGGTAACAGATGGTGCAAAATATTTTTTGGATAATGCAAACAAATGGATTATCCTTATCTTAAATATTGTCTTAACTCTTTTCTCTGAGGTGAGGAGAAAGGATTTCAGTGATAAAAACAAGAGTAGACTGTTAGAATAGGTTAGGAGTCTTTTTGCACTGCCAATATTCGAAACAAACACTCAAAAAAAATCCTACAAGAATCAAAAACAAGCTGCTCAGTCAAAAACTTCACCCCCTCTTTCACCTCAATATTCCAACAAAAAACTACTTGACAGTTTCTACTAAAACTGCTTGTCAGTTTTGGAAGGCCTAGGCTAAAGCTTATTAACTAAGAAGTCTCACAGTCTAAGGATGTGGCTGAAGCACTGGAAGGTTATTGGAGCTCAGAAAAATGTGCATAAAGGTGACAAAGACACTGAAGACAGCAGTACCAAAACAAGAATGGATAAAAATGTGCCAGAGCTCGCATATGCAAGAGGGCATAATTTAAAGAAATGTTTCCTTTGTGAAGACATTCTTCAACGTGTGAAGTACACTAGCACATACTGCAATTCTGAGTGTAAGCTTACTGATGAAGTGTAAAAGAAAGAGCTCACATAAAATTAAAAGCTGCCCTCTCAACCACCTTGACCTGATGTTTGGAGTTCAGGAATAAAACCATCACTGCTTCCTGGTTGCTGGAGAAGTTTGCAAATTTGAGTGACACCAGGTATGTGTGAAGGCCTTTTTGCTTTGGTTTTGTACTTTGAGGGTCTAGTAGGAAAATAAGGAAATTACTAGTTCACTGTTCAGAAAGTTTACTCACCATGTGCAGTTGGCGAGTCAGCTGCTGAATGCTAGTCAGTTGATCCTAAAAAGAGAATTCAGAGTTTCTTACAATAATTATAGTCAGAAAGAGTGAATAAATAGAAAGCTTCATAGTCAACTGAAAACATTTAAAAAAACCCTATAGATGTAGTAGGAAGTTCAGTGTGTCTTCATAGATTTCAGCTAGATTGCTTTCAGCAGTTGACCTCATACCCCATAAAATTAGATTTACTACTGAACAATTTATCTAATTTTCGCTGGGTCACAAACTGCCTCCTTCCAAAACTCACATGCACTTACTATCAAAACATGAAAGTACACATGAACAGTGCTTTTAAAGAGTCACACAGATTCTGATGCTACTACAAGCATTTTTGCTAAGAAAAGTAACAGATATGCACCCATTACTTAAAAAATGCCTGTTATGGACATTTTAATTTGTTCTTTGTCATACAGGATGTCTTCTGTCCCTAGAACAAAAAAACTCAGTTAAATTCTTGAGTCTCTGAATGTGAACTCCATCATTCTAAGAGAACTAGCAGAACTCAGAAAAACCATCTGCAGCATGCAGCATCTTCAGCGCAGAGAGAGGACTGAAGTCCCTGAGCTGAAGTACCTTCTAACTGTGCTATCCAAAGTCTCAAGGCCAAGGACATGCTGGAAACCCATTCCTGCCACTCCCTGCTCTTCTACATCCAGTCCTTATGATACCCCCTTTCCTCCTTGCCTTCTGTCAATTCTAATTCTACTTGATTTTACTTATTTCTATTTACCTCTGACAGCTGTTTGCTGCTCCTTCATTGAAAGCTAAACCTAAAATGAAAGTTTGTTTAACTGGAGAGCTGTTTTTTCTGGGAGACCAGTAGCATTTAAGAATAAAAGGCTGTTTAGCCTTGTTCTTGTCACGATGGCATCAAAATGCACCAAAATTTAGTTACTAATAAGAAATGGAATCTGGAAGCCCTAAACCCTCCAACAGCTACCAATGACTCTCTATACTCTACCGTGTGAGTACGTTATTAGTAACTGACAATACAACACAAGAAATAATCTAATAGAAGAAACAGGAGCACAAAGCTGGAACTACACAAAGATAAAGAGTCCTTTTAACTATTTCTTGAAATAACTACAAAACTTGACAGAGTACAACAGCTGCACAGACTGCACTTACCCTGTTTCTCAGAAAAGATCACATTGCCAAGGCGAACTTAATACCACAAAAAATCAAAAATCAGTAAAAAAATATTTCTGAGGTGAGCTGTAGCTGTGCCCACAAGTCAAGTGTGTTTGAATATAGAAAAGGAAATATTAAAAGAATTTGTAGGTACTCTCCTAGAAATACATGCAGCAAAGTACATAAATACATCAAGTTTCTTTTAGTTCTTCACACACTGAGCATCTTTACATAGCTCATCAGAGCAGAACAGCTTTTCTAAGAATTTCCTGAAAGGCCTTCCCCAGACTCAGCAGAAGAGAAACAGGCTGCTAAACACAACCTGGCATTAAACAAAGACTAGTGAACTTGATTTTTCACCTGTTTACTACTTTACTGAATAACAGCAGGAAGTGGTGACTACTTTTTCAGCTATTCAAAGGAGAACAGCTAAAGAAAGACTTTCACCTCAGAATTCAGAAATCTGAAGCAACTTTCAGATCTTTTGCCGTCCTGAAGATTTCCGACTGTGCAATTCAAACACAGGATTATTTATATGCACGTGCATGTTTTGTGTACACATATATACATATAGGAAAACAAAAAAAAAAGGAACAAAAAGAAATGAAAATTACATTCTGCTTTTTCCTTTCAGCTATGAGGACGTGTGTTTTAGTCAGGCGCTCCTGGTACTGCTGCTGAAGTCGATCGTGCTCCTGTGACAACGTCTGCCAGCGCTCAACTGCTTGGTCTTTTTCCTAATTTACAGAACAATATCCTATTACAGCACATTTGTTTTCATCTATCATTGCCTAAAAAGACAGGTCTTAACTTCTACTTTGAAGAAATGACATTACCTGTACTTTTCTCTGCATGTATTTTTTTTAAATTTAAATTCAAGTGCAGAAAAACAGATGCTAGGAAGTTAAAATTCCACTTCCAGTTTTTTGCCTTTTTTTTTTGAAGAGCTCAAACTTTTACAGGTCTTTAAGGTAGGCCTGCAGTATATATATACTATTCAAATACCAAAATTCAGCTGTCAAATTCAACTTAATCATATACAAAAATTGATATATTGTAATAAACTGAACAAAAATAATTTGTATTTTCAGATTTAGATACAATTTTCTATACCCCACACTTCCTTCCTCATATCACATTACAACAGTTTTGATTAAAACGACAAGTTACTACAAAAAGCTTGAGGAAAATATTTCATGGAGTTGCTGATCATGAATTTGACATACAGATCAAGCCAACTAGGTAAAATTACTGACAATATTAAAAAATTATTTTATGAATCTAGGAAAGAAGTTTCTTCAAGTCTTTAATTTCAAGATGGGCTCAAAACAGCCTCAAAGAACTCCAACCAAATGATTTCTGAATTAAGAAATAAAGCAGCCTCCCCTAATCTGCCAAGGCACAACGAGAGAAATAAGACAATATAAATGTTTCATCTCACACACCTGCTTTGCCAGCCGTAGTTCTTCTTGAAGGGTTCTCACTACGCCTTCATCTGCAGGAATATCAGTTTCCAGAGGCACAGAAGGAAGAGCCTCCAGTTGCTTCTCAAGAGTCTCTTTCAACTCTGCATGCAACCTGAAATTCAAAGAACTAAGTTCAGCAAGGTATGTCTTTAAAAGGGATTTTTTAGCAACTGAAATATACTGTACCTTCCACCTGTACATACTACTTCCTTCCAAGTCAAATTTAAATCTATTAAGTTATGTTCTGTAAACAAAATAGACAGTTTTAAATAGTTTCACATCTAGTTCTTTTAGTGACATGGTAACATCTCCAATACCTGGTGCTGTAATCTGTATTAAGCACTTCAAGACTCTAACATTAGAGTCTGAATTTATTTAGTAGAAGATTTCAAAGATTTCAAGGTCCTAAGAAAAAAAAGCTTTTTAATGTTCAGAAATCATGAGAAACAGTAGTAGCAACATGGCAGGGCAATTATTTACCTTNATAAATAATAAGATTTTAATTTTATTTAGTAGAAGATTTCAAAGATTTCAAGGTCCTAAGAAAAAAAGCTTTTTAATGTTCAGAAATCATGAGAAACAGTAGTAGCAACATGGCAGGGCAATTATTTACCTTTCATTTTCATTGGTGACTTCTTCCAGTTTTTTCTTCATCTCACCCATTTGTGCCTGACACAAAGACATTCAAGAGTAAGCACTCATTTAAGTTACACAAACTCTGGTAACACTGTCATCCTGTATTTCTGACTGACACTGTAAGAGATGGACAATTTAATTCAGCATAATACAGTAAATGAAAGCCAACTGCTTTTTTAAGGCATGTCACAGGATGCCACTTGAATTTAATTGCTGCCAAATCCTGTTACACCTCAGCATATGGAAGTTATTACAGACATTAAACTTAACCTTTTGAAATTCTTATGACTCTTACAAACTGATTTTTAATTAACTCAAGTTCTTAGGGGTAGAGTGGATAACTCATCTTTTATGCTGCAAGCATTTGATGGAAGTTTTGGAATTAACTGAGGAGAAACTCCAGTTATATGAACCAAACTGGCTGTTTTGTTTACTAGTGCAAGGAAGCCATAGTGCTTCTGTTGCCTCCTGAAACTGAGCTGCAAGACTATTTGCAAAATCTTTATGATGGACAGATCAAACAAATTAAGTGCATTAAACCAAAACCAGTGTGTAATTTCTGCATAAAGACCACATGCAAAAATTGCTTTCTGTATGCCATAAGTTTGAATATCACTTCTGTTTTCAGTCATGTGAAAGGAAGATGGATCCCTTCCACCTCAACCCTCAGGATTACACTGTTGCAATTTGGACAATCTCCCAACCTTTTCAGAGAAAATTCTCCATTCACCCCTTGAGTCAGTCTGCAGTCCAGCAGCTTTGTGAACCATGACAAAAACTAGTGCCCTGCATACTCACACCCTTAAAAGAAGAGCCAGCCTGAAATGTAGGGAATGCCCATACCTGATAAAGCTGCAGCTGTTCTCTCATTTCCTCCACACCTTTACCATACTCTGTGATTAGAGCTGACAAGCTAAGAAGTTGAAAAACACAATCAGAATGAGTTTTGTAAATGCTGAAATGCTCTGATAATTAACTAGTTTTAAAGAATTCTTAATCTAGATGCCAGAACAGAGCAGTCACTTTTCTTGAGTTCCAAGCTCAACATTCCCCTGAATCAAATGAACAAATTTAATCACTGCTTTTAAATAATGATCATTAACAGCAAGGGTCCTACATAACAGAAACAGAACATATGGGACATAATAAATGACTATTGATACAATATTAATATTTCATTGATTCACACAGAATCCTAAATATTAAAAGACTAGACTTCATTGCTGCTTTCACATACAATAGTAAAGTGGCCTGTAAGACAATGCAGAACACTGTAGCCCTACTTCTATACTTTCTCCCTCCTAATATTTTCATAAATGACAGCAATTCTCTGAAAATTCTATATTAAAAGCTAACAAGTAAAGCTAGGTTATTTTTGTAAGAGGAATTTACAGTGGTCATGAAACCATTTACTGATAGACAACTGTTAGTTGAAGAGTGTCAAAAAAACGCTTTTAAAAACATTCTCCAATCTCAACAGACAGGAGTTACTTGTGTTTATTACCTAGATCAGTGCAATCTTAACAGAACTTTTTTTTATTCTCTCAAAACTTTGACTAGAGAATTCCTTCATTCATCTCTCATCCTTTATTTTACAGCTTGTGGAAGCAAAGTCAGTAATTTAATTTACTGAATAAACACAATACCACCTGAAAACAACTTATACAGTAACACCTCTACAGACAAGTGTACACAAAACCTGGTTCACCTGGATATTTACACTCCTGTGAGCACATGACAATTTCCTTCAAATACACTGCATTATTCCCACTTATCACTTGGAATCAGTTACCTTTGGTCCATCATCCTGGGTCCTGATGTGCCATCACCACCAAGGGCATGTTCCTGTAATGGAATAATAATTTACTCATTATTAATTGTACATAAATGTATGTAGTTTTAAACTTTTATATGAAACCCAAAACTGTCTGTACTGTAATCTGTGCACAATATGCCACAGAATCACTTCCAGGTTTATGTTCAAAAACCCTTGAGTGCTGGCCCAATATAAAGAAATAATGATTTTTTTTTTTCTGGACATGCTCTGATCTAAAGCATAATTACATCTGAGGGAAAATCAACTCAATCTTAAAAGAACAATCATGGGTTTGTCTAAATGCTTGGTTTACTTCCTGCATCCATCTCTCCCAGCATCAGGAAAGTGCTGAAGCCCTAGCTTCTGCACAAGCTTTCAGACAGGCTTATGGTAGCCAGCACAAAAAGCTACCTCAACATGAGGCCAATCTCTTAGGAAAGGGAAGCCTATAAAAGTGAAAAAGTATACTGAATTATAAATGAAGTGCTCTTTCAGGGATAAAACTTTCAGAACTGCACCAAAAGGCAGTTCACTATTAGGGCAGTTTCTTTCTGCTGTTGCTGCATTGTATGATGGACCCAAAACAGGGCCAGACAACACCGAAGTGAGCAGTGCTCCATATTTGGAAAGTTGTTTATCACAAAACATAATCAAAAAAATTCGCACTACTTCCACCCCGGAGTTCACATACCTGCTCAGCAGTAGTTCTCAGAACCTCATTGGTTTCACAGTGTTCAAGTGCCATTTTTAGCCTCTGACCTGAAAAACACCACGTTTGAGAGTCACAGGTATAACACAGGCCTCTATCTACATAAATGGGACTGGCTGTCAGAAATATGTTTAACAATATAATGCTTTGGGGGAAAAAAAAAAGCTTCTAAAATTCTTCTATTTAGCACAACTATTTTAAAATCCCAGGACTTGAAAAAGCCTACAGGAGTTGTAATAATAATGAATTCCATTTCTGTCATATTCTGTTTTAAGAATTATTTCTGTTCTGTTTTGTAAGAGTCTGAATAACACTTTTGTAACTGGAATGGGTAACAAAGAAGAAACCTGGTCCTGCTGCTGTGCTGCCAAGTTTTCCTGCAGCACTAATTAGGGACAGTGACAGTGCCTGGGACAAAGCACTTACCCCATCGCCAACTTACAGGAATATAAACTCAGCAGAAGCAAATTTGTTTGGCCAGTTGTTTTGTTGGTGAATAATTGACATGTACTCTGATTAGGCCATATTAAGTTATATGAAACCTATAAAATAACATATAATTAAAAAGACTGATTTTAGTCCGTAAAGCAAATTTCGTGAATAACTGGCAAGAGAGCTTTCAAGTGCAACTAAAGCGTAGGAAACGCCGTGGTTTCATAACTAAAGAGGCATTCATACAAAAACTCATGCGTTTTTGGCATCACCCTCATTAGCAGCTTTTAATTACTGGTGTTTAGCTAACTAAAAGCACTACCCATGCTGTTCCTCGCTGCAGCGAACACTGGCAAAGCTACGGAATACAAACCTTCACTGCTACCGAACAGAAACCCTCACTACCAACACTCACCTGGCCGTGCCTTGTTCCCAGCTTTCCGCAAGCAAACTCCNCGGCCGGCAGCGCCGCCTCCGTCACGTGGGGAGCGGCCATGGCGCGGCGCTGAGGCGGGGGTGGAAGGAATGCCTCGTTAAACTTTTCTCGGGGATTGTGGGTTAGGGATAGATGCTTGAACTCTCCTGCAGTAAAAAACAATCAGCAGTAGCAGAGCAGGGAAGAGGGAGCGGTGCGGAACCCTGTGGGAGCTGCTGCCCGTCCCAGGCTGTGGGCAGGCGGGGTCCGGCCGCTTCTCCCTGGGAACCGGCGACAGGAGGAGAGAACACAGCCTGGGGCTGCATCTGGGAGGGTCAGGTTGGACTTTAGCAATAATTTCTTTATAGTAAAGGGGGATTCGACTTTGGAACGAGCTGCCTATTGTCCCTGGAGGTGTTTAAGGGAAGGCTGATTTGCAATGACTGCAAATGAAAGCTTTAGCTATTTGCTTCATTTCCTTGTGTCTCAAACATTAGAAGTTTTCCCCTCAGTCTGTTCTTCTGATGTTACCATTTAGTCCTCTAAATTCGTGTAGTGGAGACTGTTTTGTTTATCTGTCCCCTTGATAAATATTTTTGGTGGTTTTGGCAGGTATTTATTTAGATGTATGTTTGAAAAGCCTTAAGCTTGATAAGACTTCAGGGTCATTTGTAACCCTGCGGGTATAAAAACTATGAGGAACAGCATTTATGTAGCTGTTTAGTCAGTTTCTTTACAAAGCTGGTTTGTTTCAGTTCTGATGTCTATAAACATACTCTGGTAATTGACATTGTACCAAAGTGTGTGTGGTTTTTTTCCTGGGCAACCAAACGGCAATTCGTGCAGAGCTGGAATCTGAGCTCTNGAAGCCCCAGGGGAAGAAGCCCCAGGGGAAGAAGCCGCTTGTCCGGCCGCCGGAGGGGAGAGAAGGGAAGCCAGACCCCTGCCGGAGGAGCGGAGGCGGCGGGAGCTCGCAGGCGCCGGGGCGGGACACGCTCCCCTCACCGCCGGTGCCCCGGGGCGGGGGCAGCGGGGAGAGCCGCCCCTCCCCTCCTCCCCGCAGCCCGGTGCCAGCACCGCCGCTCGGCGAGGACGCAGCCCCGGTGCCGGCGGAGCCACGGCCGCCCCAGGGCCCCGCTGCGGAGCCTNCTGGAGGTGTTTAAGGGAAGGCTGATTTGCAATGACTGCAAATGAAAGCTTTAGCTATTTGCTTCATTTCCTTGTGTCTCAAACATTAGAAGTTTTCCCCTCAGTCTGTTCTTCTGATGTTACCATTTAGTCCTCTAAATTCGTGTAGTGGAGACTGTTTTGTTTATCTGTCCCCTTGATAAATATTTTTGGTGGTTTTGGCAGGTATTTATTTAGATGTATGTTTGAAAAGCCTTAAGCTTGATAAGACTTCAGGGTCATTTGTAACCCTGCGGGTATAAAAACTATGAGGAACAGCATTTATGTAGCTGTTTAGTCAGTTTCTTTACAAAGCTGGTTTGTTTCAGTTCTGATGTCTATAAACATACTCTGGTAATTGACATTGTACCAAAGTGTGTGTGGTTTTTTTCCTGGGCAACCAAACGGCAATTCGTGCAGAGCTGGAATCTGAGCTCTTCTTTGACAGAACTGTCCTTTTTCATTCGTGCAGTATCTGAAGATGGAATTTAGAATTAAACACACGTGGGATGGTTTGCCTGTGAACCACGAGCCGGTTGCAGTTGGGCTGAGGCCGGATAAGGCAGGACTGCTGATGGAAGTTCACGCTCCTTTCTTTGCTGACCCTCCAGCACCACCTGGAGCGCCGGGGAAGCCTTTTGGTGGGCTCTGGGACTATGAGGGTAAGTGTAACTCTTCTCCTGCAACTGTATCCGATTTCTGTAGACGCTGATGTTCCTCTGTATTTGATAGGCCTGGTCTTTTTTTTTTTTTTTTTAAAGAGACTTCT